>JAAEAF010005129.1:0-44150 GCA_011037195.1 Triatoma infestans | reverse complement strand
ACCAGGTTATGCGAAGAGTGAGTGGTTGGATGGTGGAACATGGACTTGAGTTAGCTTTAGCTAAGACGGAGGTCGTGATATTGACAAAAAGAAGGATCAACCCGTGCATTCCGTTCTATGTTGGTAGGGAAGTGGTGACTTCGTCTAGAGCGGTTAAGTACTTGGGTGTAACCATGGACGTTAAGCTCAGTTTTGGAAGACATATCCAAGAGGCTGCCGATAAAGCTGCGGGTGCAGTAGCGCGTCTATCAAGGTTGATGACCAACGTGCGAGGTCCCAGGGCGAGTACTCGCAAAATATTGATGAGTGTTTCCCACTCTGTGATGTTGTACGGCGCAGAGATTTGGGCAAGAGCCTTGCGAAAGAAAGTTTATAAAAAAAGGCTCGCGCGGGTGCAGAGACTCGGCGACTCCGGATTGCCTCTGCTTACCGCACCGTGTCGGAGCCGGCCGTCTTGGGGTTATACCTATAGCCCTCCTAGCTCAGGAGCGTGCAAGAATCTATGCCAGGCGGGGCGAGAATAATCGCGTGGAAATAGCTAGGGAAGAGCGAGAGCGTACCATGGCAGCGTGGCAAGAAGAGTGGGATGCGGAGCGCCGAGGCCGCTGGACCGCTATCTTAATTCCAGACATTAGAAGCTGGGTTGGTAGAAGCCATGGTGAGGTAAATTATCCCTTGACCCAAGTCCTTTCTGGACACGGATTCTTCAGAGACTATCTGAAAAAGGTAGGTAAAGAAGAGGTATCGGCCTGCTTGTATTGCCAAGCTCCATGCGACGATGCTCGGCACACGGTTTTTGAATGCGAAAGGTGGGCTCGACCCAGAAGTAACCTTGAGCAGGAAGTCGGGGAACTGGTGCCTGGAAGGTTTGTCCAGACTCTGTTGAGTAGTCGCAACAACTGGACAAAGGTTACTTCCTTTGTCCGGGAGGTAATGTCGACTAAACGTGTAGAGGTGAATATGGGAGAAGGGGCCCGTTAGGGCTAGGTTAAGGAGCCTAGCCTGATGCAGTGCTGAGAAAGCGAATCCAGGTTAGGCTCAGGTGTATGGGGGGGGGTTTTAGCCGGTAGGCATGTTTATATGGAGTCCGGCACATTGATGTGCGTAAGTAGCATTTCCCCCCTCTTAAAAAAAAAAAAAAAAAAACTAGGAGTAAGAGAACGGAAGAACTAAGAGAAAGTAATAAACGAATTTGTTGCTTATGACCTGAGGCGCAAATAATGGCGAATTCAGCAGGATCTAGCTGCCAAAGGCAAAAATTTAATGAAAAAAAGTTGATGAACTTGAGAAGGTATGGAAAGAGGAAAGATATGTATAAAACATATAAAATAATTGAAAAGAAACAGCATTATTCCAAGCAAAGTAAAATACAGGGAAATCAAGCGCCGTGGTAGCCCAGGTGTTGAGTGGAATCAATGGCTAATCATAGCAAGATTTTTGTTCGATTCTCTTATAAATCTTCCTTTTATAAATACTTAATATACAGCTAAGTTGTTGCGAAGTTACTATATCTAGAACATCTGATTGGTAGTTGGATGAAAAGTCTACATACACAAGTAAATACTTAATTTAATTACAATTGAAAAATGGTGTAGCCATTCCCCGGTTATGCTACTTATACTAAAAAGTTTAGGATTTTAAGATACTGCCATTTAAATTGATGCTTGATTCGTTTTGTTGAGCAACCGTTGCAAGTAGAATTCGACTATCCCAGTTCGCACCGATTAGGTTCATCGGCATGTTTCAGGCAATCGCCCATGTTTCTTCATATCTGATGTACCTATACATAGATAAAGACGTAACATCTATCTAATTGCATCACATCTATTGAATACCTAGCCATAAAAGCTTTCATTTCTAATGCTATTTAGGGGAAAAACATGAGATTTTAACTAACTTTCACTATGGTTGAAGCTCCAATATGTACATACTGAGACCGGAGCTACTTAACAAACTACTTTTGCTATTTAAATTAATTTATTTTTATTAGACATCTTTTTTTAAGCGTGAAAATAAATTTAATAAAATATAAATTATAATAAATAACTTTATTCTACCACGATAACATTTATAAACAATTAAGCGTAATACCTTTTTTGTTTTTTAAAAATGTATTTCATAAGGTAACCATTTATGGACAAAAAACTTTTACAGAATTTGGAAGTAATGTTACTTTGATAGGCCTTACTTCATAATCTTCATTATCTATTGAAAGACAATCTTCTGTCATCTAGAAAAAAATTAAATTTGATTATTAATTATTCAAAGAATAATGGTAAAAATTGCATATTTTTATGAGATTTGTGGCTACTCCAATTGTGACAAAATTTTCATAACTGTGGGAGTTTTTACAAAGAACTCCAAAATAACGAAATAATTCTGTGACTGGGAAGTAGGCCTCTGAAAATATCACATTAAGGGCAATTTTAAGTGAACTTCAAAAACTAACAATGAATAAAGTTTGTCATCAGAACTGGAGGATTGCAATAAAAAAAAAAAAAAAAAAAAAAACAGACATTCCTAATTCTAAAAGTATTTACTATGAAACAGCTAAGTTAAATTATTTGGAAGCGAATGGCTACAAAGCCAAATCCACTGCAATCTAAATAATCTATTGTGGCTCCTCTTTATGTTTGTGCACTTTATACTGGGCTGCGCGACGTAGAATAGCTGAATAGCCAAAGTCATGGCATAGGAGGAAAATAATGTTAGTGTATTTGTTTTGTATATAGTCCCTTTGAAGTTTAGAAATTTAGGTTGAGAAACCCTATGTGTAGTGCATGTAAGAACTGTAGTGTAGTTAACATTGTTAGGTCTAAGGTACAGAAAGAGCATCCAAATAAATGCTTGATGTATGACTGCTATTTCCCCTAATGGGGATTTAATAAGTTACATAAACAACTTATAAATAAATATTAAAATTGGAATTATTGTATTCTAATGGTACCTTTTCATTAACATTTAATAAATCTTTTTCATTACTAGAGATCGGTCTAATTTCTATTTGTTTGGCTTTTAAACTATCCACAACTATCGAATTTTCTTCTTTAAACAATTTCATACCATGTAATATTATCTCTCCTTGGCTTTTCACTGACGGACCTAAAAATGGACCATTTAAATTATATTTAAATACTGTTATTGATAATAACATTCTATGTATTAAGATTAAAATTTTATTTTTATTACCTATTTTAAGTAAAATGTGTGGTGTGTCTTCATCAACATTATCTGCGTCCACACTAGCCGTTGTAACACAAAGATCTGATGTATTTATAACTTTCTCTTCTATAGTCGAACAATCTTCATTTATTATAGTATTGTAATCTGTCTGTGAATCTTGTAATAATAATTTATAAAAACTTATTAGTTATATATGAAGGAATGTTTCTCTCCTACTACTATAAAAGGAATTAATATCATTTGCCAGATTTTCAAAATTATGTTTTCCAGGAAAGTAAAGTATATACTTTCTAAGTCTTAGATTACAAAAGTAGAATAAATCTGGTTTGAATCAGTTTTCTTCCTAATTTTCTCAACTTCAAATTGACAAATTTTCTTTAGATTTAGTATTTTTACAGAAAATTTAATTATCATTTAATATTGTAAACATGTCTGAATCGTACAATATATTGAAATGGACTATTAGATGGAAAACCAAACTTCTCGGAACCCTAGAAAATCAACTCTTTAGGTTAAGTGGTTCGATTAAAAAATGAGAGCTTCTTGTGTAGTAAAGATTTCAAGTAAAATAAAACTCGTTGCACTCGTATCTAAAGAAACTAAAAAAGAAAAAAAAAATTGTTAGCCCCTAAAAGTTAGCCGCGCTATGTTCTAAAGAGGTTTTTTTTTCTTTGATGGGGGTAATATCCAATACCTAATATGAAAACAACATAAAAATACTTAACTGGTAATGGAGGAGAGCAGCGTACGTTCGACAGAGGACCAACTATCGATGAAAGGGACAAAATAAAAATATCAATAATAATATTACTTTAATAGGGAATAATGCCGGAAAGATGATAAAAGATCCTTGGCTCAAAAGAGGAGTTCTTGGAGGCCTTCAAAGTTTCTTGAAAAAAAATGAAGAAAATAATAAAATAGCAATAACAACTGCAACAATATAACTCCAACATGAGGCGGTACGAACTTAACTGACAAAGGTTAAAGTACAAAATTAACATCCCTTACAGTCTACGTACGTGAAGAAGGTTAGGGCGGGAATATAAGCAACGCCATTGAGATACAATCAATAATTGCTTCATTACTTAGGAAAACAGCTGTGTAAATACCTAATGTATTGGCAGAAAATTAAAATAAGAGGCATTATAAGAAGAATGGAAGGATTCGTTTCACAGTATAATTTGGCACCGCATTCGAGGTGAAATTTCTGTTACAAAAGTTGAAAGCGTTCATAAAAGCTAATTCTAAAGATAAGCAACTGGAAGCACGATAGTCAGAAACTTCCAAAGCATGTATGTCACTTTGTACGGTGCGAAGTTCAGAATGGAAATAATTTCTCATAATAGCCTCGGATATGGATATTCAAGCACCTAAGGTGCAGTAAATATTCTGACCTACATAATGTAGACTAAAGTATAAATGAATGAAGTAAAATTCATTAACTGCCTTGGGAATAAAGGATCTAAATGCACAAAGTACATGAAGGAAACTAAAATAGTTAAGAATAAAGCTATATATGGTACTAAATTCATTGGAGACTCTTACTTGGAAGTAACAGCTTTGAGGGTCTCTCTCTCAGTAATAATTCCCCTTAACACCTAGCTTTGTAGTGAGGTGTTAGTTCAGATTACAGAAGCCATGCAAACGCCAAAGTTTGATATATTATAACATCTTCAGGCAATTGCAGATTGAGACCAATATACTTTAATAATTTCAATAATCTTTGCTAGTATTTATTTATAATAAATAAACTATATATAAATGGCATACTGAAATGTATATGCTAGTAAAGTATAAGTTTATGTCAAGTGTTCCGTGCCACAGATTTTTGGAACAAGTTCATGGAGAAACATTAAGAGGATTTTTTTGTCTTGGAGAGGGATTATTTTTCTGTCTGACTCGAGGTCACAATTTAAACCTAATGAGTAAGATCCCAAAAATCCTCGATTAAAGTAGTTCACATGATCAACTTATAAGCGAAAGTTTGAGGAAAGACATCAACAAAAAAAAAAAGTTCAGAAAAATAATCAATCAGAACACCAGTTTTCCTAGAACAGTCATAAACCTTGAAAGTTTAGTTTTTTTAAATATATTTACCAGAATGAGTTTGAGCTGCTCTCCTATTCTTTAATGATATGATATTCCACCATTTAGAAGTTCTAGGTGTATTACTTTCGGTCTTGGAAACTGTCTGCATCAAATCCGGTCTTTGGTTGTAACATGCAGAACATCCTTTACAAGGAGCAGTATACCTGGTAAATAAGTAGAACATATAGCAGGTTTATTTCTTAATATAATTTATATTATTTATAAAGCTTCGTTGTAGAACCCCTTGTAGTGATGGATGTTTTTATATCATGAAACAAGAGTGAATGCCTCATCTGCAGGTTCTTTTTTCTAAAATAAACTTAATAATCTTCGAAAAATAATAGTCCATAAAAACAATAATAATTAAAAAAGGAAGAAGAAATGGTAGATCAACTAGGAAAGCCTATCGAGAGAGGAATTATTCAAAAGGAGATGGCGATGGGAATTCAGTTCTTTCTCACCCCTAACAAAAGATTATAACTTCTTTTGATTTCAGATTCATTATCTCTACACAGTCAATATATTCTTGAGATCAGGTCCATCTAAGGCCATGGGTTGTTTATGAATCCCAAAAATGGCATGAAGTGAGGGGCCAAAATCAGTTTTGGATCATCAAGACCTCCTCGAGAGCCCGTTTCGGACCAAAGCTCTTTTGCAACATTTCAAAATGCCCTCTTGAACGCGGCCATTTGAGCGTGGGGGTGTCCAATCTGGATTGATGGTTTGCGAATTCCAGACAGGGTCGAGAAAAAAAGTTGATTAATTCGTCTAGATTTCTAGAAATTTGTGTACAATGTTAGAAAAAGCAAAAAATAATCCTTCCTGCAGATTACTGCAGGTGCAAGGGGTACATTACTGACCAGGTAGGAGAGCCAATTCCAGTTGTAGCAAGGAAGAGAGTGATCGGCACTGTTAAATGTGTTTGGTTGGCCGTGGTTCCAACTTCTAAGGAAGAAACACCAACATTGCAAACCCAATGCAGAAATCTCATATAAGCCTCATCATTTTTGTTTAAAATAACATACTGATAAATGTATGTAGATAGTGGGCCGCGCTCTCATAGGCTGACTAGCCATGTCCATATTGAATGTATCAAATTATTTCGTTTTCTCTATTAATTCTACTAAAAATGAACATAATGAAAAGATACCTAGAAGATAATGAAATGCAAATGTTTTGCTGTTCAATTTAGTCACAATTTAGTTTTATAGCACTCAAGAAATGAACAAAAAATAAGTTGACGCACCCCTTTAAACCTCTTTCTAGCAAGGGAGTTAATATTTGAACTAGGAATTATTTGTGTACTGAAGTCTGTCACATATTTTCAGTATGCTACTATTACATCTAAACAGACAGCCGACTGTCACAAATTTTATAAGTATCTTATTCTACTCAAAACGAATGTAAAAATGGAAAAAACAAAAATTTATTAAGAAAACCAATTAAAACCTTTTTTAAAACTTATTTAAACTTTTATTGAATACTTACAACTGTTCTTCTATGAACAACAGATGAGCAAATGTGAGAATAAGAAAAGTGCAAAACAGATATGTTGATATGTACTTAAAGACACTTAATCAGCTGTTGGCGAGGCAACAGCGACGAGGATTAGGTATTTGCAGATTAAATTAGAACATTAATTTCTAAAAAGTGGCAATTATAAATGTTTTTGTGATGAGTGTAAATTGGTAATTAGTTAGATCAGAACCCGAGTGTATAACTATTGCAGAGTAGGTAGGAAGTGTTCAATGGTAGCGCTCTGGACTACCAACGCGGAGATACCGGTTCGAATCCAGCCGTGCTATCCTTAGATTTTTTCTTCCTAGAAGCCTCTACAGCTCACTGTCCGGTGATGGACAGTATTGTCTGTTAGGAGAGAACACTGTCCGAAGGCCGGCCGTGCACTGAAAAGGCTCCGAGCGCAAATGAATGTTGAGGCGCCTTAAATTAAAAAAAAATAAATGAAATAATACATTACTAATTTCTGACCTGAGTTTAGCAGAGATAAGCCCTCTGGAATGATGTTGAGCTGTAGTGTCAGTGTGAAGGCCTGTGCCAGGAAATACCAGAGAAGCGTATTTTTTTAACGGACCTAAATACCACAGAGATTCAGATCTTCTTTTCAATTCCCTTCCAAGTCCCCATTCAACTTTACCAATTCCATATACTGGTTTTCCTTCGTTACTGTCGGTATCTTCATTCTATAAATAATAATATGAAAAAATTAGAAATAAGAAAGCGAGTAAATGGAACCATAAAACTCTTTTTTGTCTGAATACCTTAAGAATTTCAATTCTGAAAGAATCGATAGGTTTTGTATTGCCTTTGACTATTGCCATTGAAGCTTCTGCCATCCATTCAATTGCATCTTGTTTTTTTGTAAGCCCAAATATTGCACCAGCTACTGTATTTGTCTGTCCCAGTGGTAAAACGCCAACAGGTATATGGCAAAGTTCACCGCGAGTGCGCATCAGACCAGTCAGAGTCTGGATATTATAATTAGTCTTTGATTCAACTTATTTTAAATAAAAAGTATTACAATAAATTTGTATTATAATTAGGGTGTTTGTGGGGAGGGACCAAGCCCTACGCTATCCAAAGCCGGGTCTAATCCACCTAAGATTCACCGCAGTCCGAGCAAATCGAACAATAACCTTAAAGGAAATTAGCCTAAGCTCTTTCATAGACATCCTGTTCCGACCAAAGGTCCTGAACCTAATTTCCTCAAAATCCAAGCAATCTGACGTAAGATTGTCTCCTCTGTCTTATAGACTCTACAAAAAGGGATCCGGCCCCTCACAGCATATATTTTTGTTATTTGTTTCTCGAACGGATTTCTGGGGACATAACCACTTGTTAGAGAAAGTATCGACATTAACTTATACTGTTCGAATTACATTACTTGTACATCTCTTGCATTTGCAAGAAATGCAAATGTTGGTCAGAATTAATTATTTTTATTTAAACTATTAAATTAGTTAAGTTTCTTTATAATAATAGATCAAGTATATCTTATGTTTTTACCGGAAATAACAACAAACAAATAGAACCATCTTTTTTCATCCTATTAATTTACTGTTTTTGCTATCCTGGAGAGGGATCAAAATTTTTTTCTTGCTCATATAGCTTCTCATAAATGGAATTATATAGTGTTATACCAGTTAATTTGACAAGTCCGAAAGAACTGAACAATCTATGCATCCAGCGGAAAAATCTATGCTTACCAATTGCAACCGTATGACCCAAAATTCTGAATCTGATATCTTCACAACCCATGCAAACGCCTAAGGTATTAGGTGGTATTTCCTCTGCAGTTAACCAAACTCATCAAAAAGGATCGGGCTTTAAAACCTAAAATGTAGAGATGTCTTTGTAAACCTCAAACGAGTTAGGACCCTAATCGGCAGGCTCCTAACTACTCGTGCTCTTCTAAAGTTGAGGAGTTCGAGTTCAGGGTAAAATGGACCCCCTAAAAAAAGTTCTTTCATTCAAAAGCATCACCAAGTTTTGATAAAAATTAATTCCATACCTATCATAAATTTGTTACTCAAACAACAAATGAGATGATTCACAGCAATCAACTGATAACCAATCATTACTATATTACTCTTTAGGTACTTTATATTACTAAGCACAAGTTTAGAAGGGAAATTATAAAAGAAGATGTATAAAACCATCGTTATAAAGAGCGGAGTCACCTTGCGACAAACATGCCCATCAATTTTTTTTTTCAGATTTTTGGGTTTGTTGTGTCAGAAGTACATTTTTCAGACATTTTGTTGCTTATAGCTGCTATTGCAATATTTGGATATGAACTGGATATGACTTTATTGCAAACCTAAGCATAGTAAAGATGTTAGATTCTTCTTTGGCCCCAGCCAACCAACATTTTGCTTATTTTTATTAACAACGGACAAACATAACCATTATTTATATTGATAATATCAACTACGTTAACAAATAAAACTGCTAAATTTTCTCTTTATTTACAAGAGAAAATTACTGCTCCTTGTAAAAGATGTTCAGCATGTTACGTTATACATTTTATAAGGCGAGTACATCAAAAAAGCTCAACATCTCACTCTCTACCGCTCCTTATCAGATCCTGAGTAAGGACACCAAAGGTGTTCGAAACGTCGATAAATAAACTTTTAAAATTGAAAATTGTTTTTAAGAACAAACAGAAATACCTCTGACAATGTTCCATCACCTCCAGCTATAACTACAGCATTTGTGTTTGGATCAATTTTATCTATTATTTCCCTTGCATGGCCTTCTCGTTCGGTTTCTACAATTGAAACGTAGGCTCCTGATAAATATAAAATTGGAGCACAATATTTTTCAAATAGTTTCTTTGCTTTTCTGAAATAATGAAATGTTATATGAAAGTAAAAGAAAGCAAAAGCAGAAAATATGGCTAATTTATTGTTGCAATATATAATGTATATACTTTAGAATTCCTAAACTTCCTTATAATTTCATTTATCCTAAAAGCTAGTTAGATTGCTTTAATTAGATTTTTACTGCATTCTATTACTTTTTGGATGCCTACCCAAAAAATTGTAGACAACATTACCTCTTGTTGGCTGCTGGATTAAGTACAACAGTTATTCTTCTAGGCTGCCCGGAGCAAGCGGGAGTATTACCATATTTTACAGCTTCTTCACAATATGCTCTCATCATCTGCAGCATCCTGAAGTTTAATGCTTGTTTTGTATATTTTACTGAACACAAAACATCACCAACAAATAGTTTCTGACTTTACATACCTATAATGGTTGATACCATAATTAATGCCATATGAAATGACACCAGCTCCAAACACACTTTTTTTCCAATTATTTCTTATTGTTCGATAAATCTTAACCATTTCTTTCTAATATTGAAATGTATGGGCATAACATGAATGTTAACAAAATCTTTCTAGCTTTATAGTAAAGGCAATAAAATGTGAATTTAAATTTGATAGATTAAATATCGAATTCAGATATACTTTCCCTTTTTAAGATTTTATTAATCCCACAAAAAAAACTACTCTAATTTCACTAATATAACCTCCTCTACATTACATAATACATATACAAAAGAGACTGCTCCATGTGGAAACTTAAAGAAGTTCGGTGAAGTTCGAAAAAATCGACTAACATCGACTGATTAACTTGAATTAAATGTTAATGAATTAATTGTAATGAATTCTCTGTTAAATCATAACAAATTGCTTTTTCCTTGTTTCATTTAATAAAATCGAATTAATGGCTGATTTCTTAGTTTTTAAACTCTTAGTTTTTAAACTATTTCTTTATAAAAAGTAACAATAGTTTAAATATACACATATTGCATTCTCTCTTAGATTTTAATAAGCCATTCAAATTTTTATACATTACTTATTATATATAATATTTTATTCACTGTTGCAAAAATTCTGAACAGTTATTATTTATTATTTATTAATAAACAGTATAACTGTGACAGTTAATACAATAATTCAGTATGTTCGCTGCTCTTTTTTTTATTTAATGTTTTACAAAAACATTCTTTCAAAGAATGTTTTCGCTGACCAGCAGTTTAATTGGGTAAAATATTGATCAGACCGAGGTAGTCTAGAGGATTATTTGCAGAAAATAATAATTTGATAAAACAAAAAGATAATTTGATTAATCCTACAAAGGAGGAAAAAGCGCAGGTGGATCTACCTAATAACTTATCAAGAATTGCTTGCTCTTAACACTGAATGTAAACTTCAAGTAGTTGTAGTATAAAGTAGTTATTTCAAAGAATTGCCACCAGAAAGCAGAACTTACCTACTTGGCTTAATATTATAAATTTGTAGTTCCAAAAGTTGACACAGATTACAGCACTTACCTAATACTGCGGAATAATTGGAGACCTCATGGGGAAATAAGTTAGCCTTTTCAGGAATATTGCCTGCGTCTAGCGCCTTAACAACAGGAAACCACAAATATGTCGCCTTAAACTTTGGGACTAACACTAAAAGTTGTCTATATCTGCTCGGACAGCCAAGCTGCGCTGAAAGCGCTGAGTTCATGTGTCTTCACTTCCAGGTTGGTGTTAGATTGTTCTAAAAGACTGTAAGAGCTTTCTTCTCTGAAGGATGTGCTCCTAGTCTGTGTGCCAGGTCATATGGGAATTTTTGGGAATGAAGAGGTGGATAGGTTTGCCAAATTAGGCGCCTCCTCCCTTTCATTGGTCCCGGGGCTGCCCTGTGGCTGCCTGTTTCTGGCACATGTCTATCAGGACTTCCAATCATGCGACAGCTTCACAGCATTCATAATTGGATGAGCTCGAGTTGGTTGTGGGCAGTCCAAATTCTCATCGAGGGTCCGAGCAGGGCCCCGATTAGTGAGCGTTGCTGTTTATTACGGAGCTCTCTCTCAGGTACCCTGTTGGATCCCTTATGACATCTGTGGTTAAGGAAACAGTCTCTAGTAATGCTTGCGGATCATTTTGTAGTGTCTGAGAAGCGAGGAGGAAAACACCCATCCATCTTATGACTGATTGACTGGGTTGTGTGCGAAATTAGGTTCAGACCTTTGGGCGGGAATTAGGATATTTGTTGGCGAGATTTCCCCTTAAGGTTCATTGTCCGATTTATTCGGACTGCGGTGAATCTTAGACGGATTAAACCCGGGTCTAGATATTTGTTCTAGACCCAGTTTGTTGTTGTTTTTCTTGGGGTAGCTATATGGGCCCAGTGGGGCTTTGGATAGTGTAAGGTTTGGTCCCTTCCCACAGACAAATAATAATTATAATAATAATTGGAATTTCTCTGACAATTAAATTGTCAGCATTATGAAATTTAGAAACTCCTTGTGCAACCACACCTTGGAGCGAGGAAATAATGTCACAAACCGGGAAAGTAACAATGAGCATAACCTTAACACACTCCTTGCATAATATCAACAGTTTGAATCTTCATATTTTCTTTCAAGATTAATTTTCCTGATCATAAAAACTCTTTGAAATTCTTTTTACTTTTCTGCTGAGTCCAAGTTAAAAAAATTTGTGACATGAAACACTTACACGACTTTCTCTTACTCTCTAACTAATTACAATTTGATCAAGATATTTTCTTTAATAATTGCAACATTACAATGTTTTTAAATGGGTTGGCCATAAAAGTGGTGGTGGTGATTTTACTTGTATATCTGAGCGGCCTTATGTGAAGCGCTCTATGTCAAAACTAAGAAAGCTTATGCAAATTTTAATTTAAACTAATGACTGACCTCCATTACTCTAAAATCAATTTTCAAAGAAATAATGTATATTTCTTATACATATATAAATAATGTATATTTCTTATAATATTTCAAATAAAAGTGATACGTTTCTATCTATGCAGCAACCAGTCCACGTTTAAAGAAAATCTTTGGAGCCTTTTTGAAAAAAAATCACGAAAAACTGAAAAAAAAAACAAACTTTCAATAAGTTTTCCTTCCGGTTGATGGATTTTACTCGAAATCTTCGTGTCTGAGGCGGTGGTAATGTCATCCCAGAAATAAATTTTATCCAAAAAATTTTTTAACAAAACTAAATCTAGAAAAAGAAAGTCCCCCACTTTTAATACCTAGGAATCTAGAATATAGCAGGATTTGATCAATGTGCCAAAATGAGATAAAAGTTTGATGTACGTACACTATGGCAAAAAAAGACTTTCGCAAGAGTAACACAACAAGAATTCTAATTTTTTTGGCAAAAACAAAATGATATTCAGCATGTTATTTCATACTTGTAATATTCTATATTCACTGAGGCTTTCTGATTTTTCATTCTATTAAATCGATGATTTTTTTTCAATTCTTCGAGATGCTTCCGCGTATTCACAAATTTTCAGAGACATTTTCCGTGATAGCCAGCTTCATTTTGTGGTCATCGACCGGTTTCGAGCGTTTGCCCATCTTCAGGATGCGTTTGTCAGACAGTGTGATAGCACAGACTTGCATAGAGCAAATTCAGTTTATACACTCCGGTCTGTGTTATCGCACTGTCTGACAAACGCAACCTGAAGATGGGCTTTCCCCAAGGTGGGAGTTTGTCACCTCACTTGTGGTGCCTCATCGTTGATGAGCTACTTTGGGAGATGAACCGTAGGGGATTTTACCTGCAGATGTATTCCGATGATGGGGTAATCTTAATCACAGGGAAGCATCTGAGTGTGGTGAGTGACTTGATGCAGTCGGCGTTATTTTACGTGGAGCAGTGGTGTAGGAACTATGGCTTGTCCGTTAACCCGGACAAAAGTTCTTTAGTTCTATTTACTAGGAAGAGGAAATTGGAAGGGTTTAGGAGACCTAGGCTCTTCGGTAAGGAATTGCAAATTAGCAATGAGGTTAAATATTTGGGGTTTCCTCATCAACAATAAGTTGAATTGGCGGGCCCACATTGAGCATGTCTGTGAGAAGGGGCAGAAGGTTTTCTGGCAGTGTAGGAGATTAGCGGGTAAGACCTGGGGAGTTAATCCCCGAGGTGTCCATTGGATTTATGAAAAGTTGGTGAAGCCAAGGATGCTGTATGCGGCTGTGGTGTGGTGGTCTGGCTCCTTGGTGGGGAGGAATAGCAAAAAGCTGTTGGGAGTACAGCGTACGGCCTGTTTAGCTATTACTGGCGCGATGAGAACGACACCGACGGTGGCATTAGAGATGCGGCTGGGGCTAATCCCCCTTCAGTATGTGGTAGTGGGAGAGGCAATGAAAGGGTACCTCAGAATGAGGTGCAAGGGAGAATGGGTGAGAACCTTCCGGGGGGATCACACTAGGATCGAGGAAAAAATTTGGCGAGTAAACCGATTCTTGCTATCCAAACTTGATGAGACGAGCAAGAAATGGGGATTTGAGAGAGATTATGAGATTACGATTGGCAGTATAGGAGATGATAATCTTACGAGGCCAACGGAGTCGGGCAGCGGCATTATTCGTTGCTATTCAGATGGCTCTAGGCAGGAGGGTACTGGCCTGTCGGGGGCGGGAGCCTGGTTTCAGGAACTGGATAAAGAGAGTTCGGTGGCCTTGGGTGGCTTGGCCACTGTTTTTCAGTCTGAGGTGGTGGGCATCATTGAATGCTGCCACCTGGTGGGGGAGTGGCAGGGAGAGTTCAAGGAAGTGCGGATTTTCTCGAACAGCCAAGCCGCACTAAGGGCTTTGAGTAAGCCTTGGTGGAGTTCGAAATTAGTGGGAGAATGTCGGAGGAAGCTCAACGCTTTGGCTCGGAGGGGTAAGGTGCATCTCTATTGGATACCCGGACATGCGGGAATAGAGGGCAATGAGAGGGCGGATCGGCTGGCCAGGGAGGGATCGTCATTACCATTTTATGGTCCTGAACCAGCCCTGGCCGTTACAAAGACGTTTCGCGACAAACAGATTAGACTTTGGGAGACGAGAGCTTTGGAGAAATGCTGGGGGGACACGCAGGGGTGCCTCCAAGCTAAAAGATTTATAAAGGCAGGTAAGCAGAGAATTTCGGATTATCTCCTGTCTCTCAGTAGGACGCGTTTGAGGACCTTGGTAGGAATAGTGACTGGCCACACTTGGGTGTCCAGCCACTTGTTTAACATAGGAAAGACGCGGAGTCCCATTTGTCAGAACTGTGATGACGGAGTTAGGGAAACGGTGTATCACTACTTATGTCAGTGTCCCCGTTTCGCTGGAACTAGGTTTCGTATATTTGGGAGGACACCACTCTCGCAGGATTGTCTGGGCGAGTTGGAGTATAGTGATATCTTGAGATATTGTAGATTAACCGGCAAGTTACCGGGGGAGGCTAATTAAGGGGTTACGGGGGGTACCGGGGGGATAAGAGCCATATAGGCTTAGGTCCCGCGCCTCTGGGCACCCGTTTCCGATAATAATAATAATATATAATATAACACAACAAGAATTCTAATTTTTTTGGGCAAAAACAAAATGATATTCAGCATGTTATTTCATACTTGTAATATTCTATTCACTGAGGCTTTCTGATTTTTCATTCTATTAAATCGATGATTTTTTTTCAATTCTTCGAGATGCTTCCGCGTATTCACAAATTTTCAGAGACATTTTTCCGTGATAGCCAGCTTCATTTTGTGGTCATCGACCGGTTTTCGAGCGTTTGCCCATCTTCAGGATGCGTTTGTCAGACAGTGTGATAGCACAGACTTGCATAGAGCAAAGTCAGTTTATACACTCCGGTCTGTTTATCGCACTGTCTGAACAACACGCAACCTGAAGATGGGCGAACGCCCGAACACCGGTCGATGCCCACACAATGAAGCAGGCTATTCACGGAAAATGTCTCTGATGCTTTCCAGCTCTGCGGAACCAACCACCACAACAATTAACAAATTTGTATGCCCAAATTGCATCCACTTGTCATTGTTGAAATATTCCATATTAATATTCCATAACGGATTATTAATAATTTTTAAGTTTTTTAATGTTTAAGTTTTACCCTATTATAAGTCCAATGACTTCAATCGGCTTTCAATTCTTATACTACGTTTCGAATAGATTTTAAAATGAAAAAAAAAAGAATAGATCAATAGCATTTTTTTAGGTCACATCTCTCGCATGCTACTTATTTCTCACGCTTGGATTAGAAAAATTCGATAATTCTTGAAGACCAGAGTTTTAGAACTCACAGAGCTTAAATTAAATCCAGAAAGTCCTTTTCTAGGCTCTTAGGAAGAGAAAAGTAGCACTGCTGTATTCGAAGTCGCGACAACCGCGTGGGAGTCCAACAACTGGGCTAATCCACATCCTAACATTGATCCAATCGTATATTAAATATTTGAAATTCCACAGAAGCACCTAAAAAATAATTTGTTTTAGAAAAATTTAATGAAATAAGTTTATATCTATGCAATTAGTAATACAAGTTGATCTCTATTGGATACCCGGACATGCGGGAATAGAGGGCAATGAGAGGGCGGATCGGCTGGCCAGGGAGGGCTCGTCATTATCATTTTATGGTCCTGAACCAGCCCTGGCCGTTACAAAGACGTTTCGCGACAAACAGATTAGACTTTGGGAGACGAGAGCTTTGGAGAAACGCTGGGGGGACACGCAGGGGTGCCTCCAAGCTAAAAGATTTATTAAGGCAAGCAAGCAGGGAATCTCGGAGTATCTCCTGTCTCTTAGTAGGACGGGTTTGAGGACCTTGGTAGGAATAGTGACTGGACACACTTGGGTGCACAGTCACTTGTTCAACATAGGGAAGACGCGGAGTCCCATTTGTCAGAATTGTGATGACGGAGTTAGGGAAACGGTGTATCACTACTTATGTCAGTGTCCCCGTTTCGCTGGAACAAGGTTTCGTATATTTGGGAGGACACCACTCTCGCAGGATTGCCTGGGCGAGTTGGAGTTTGGGGATATCTTGAGATATTGTAGATTAACCGGCAAGTTACCGGGGGAGATTAATTAAGGGGTTACGGGGGGTATCGGGGGGATAAGAGCCACATAGGCTTAGGTCCCGCGCCTTTCGGGCACCCGTTCTGATAATAATAATAATAATACAAGTTTAAAGGAAATAGTTATAGTCGTTATCGAGAACCCCCCCCCAAACTCAAGGACGTATTTTGTAAAATTCGGCCTTAAAAATATTTTGACGTATTTTGTAATTATTCTTAAAAATTTGGAATTCTAGCATTGCTTGTAATGTATATTAATATTATATAGGTTACAGAACTATACTTTTTATTAAAATGATAATTTAGGGGAAAGCTTAACGCTACCTTACTCCCAGTACTCCGTCAAAAAATCAAGTTTTTGAGGGCAAGGTTTCAAATAAAAGTGATAGATAGTTAGGTGTATAGATAGTATACGAAGTTTAAAGAAAAATTTGAACGAGCCGTCTTCCAGAAAATCACGAAAATGTAAATAAAAAAAAAAAAACATTCAGTAAAGATTGATGGAATATGCAGATCATTCTTCGCTAAAAACATTATTATTATTATTTTTTTTTTAACTCAGAGGACCTCAAAACATTAATTTTCGGTGAAAACTCAATATTTCGAAAATTCGAGCATGATTTGATGTAAGAGAAAGGCTTTGGTTATATATTAATGCTCATTATAGCCGTCACTTTTCACCGAACCACATTTACAGTATTTATTTATTACTAAGTTTGTATTTGAATTGATTAGTGTATTATTGTCCAGTAATTTTATTGTTTAAAGAACAATTACTTCTTATATTAAGAAGTAATTGTGTAATTTTTTTCTTTTTTCCATGACTCCACACAAATTTATGAATCCAGTATGGTAGTAAATAGGGTTAGGGATTTGTATGGCTTATTTGTTGCGATTATGTACCATCAATCAGAATTTTTGCCATACATCTTATATTGTGGTAAGTTAATTTTCTTTTCTTATATACATGTTAAATACTAATTATTATGTTGATAATAATAACATTTATCATTAACAAGTATAATAATATAACATTAAAAATAACAGTATGAATATAATTTAATTTTCAAGGGAGCTTCACACAGAATATTGCATAGGGCCCTGTGCTCCCTTAGTCACAAAAATATTTCTAATTAGACTTTTTAGTTTATGAAAACCCTTAACTCAAAATGAGCTGATAGTTCAATAAAAGTAAAAAAATAAAAATAACTACATAAAAAAAAAAAAGTACGCGAAAAAAGATTTGATTATATATTTTTTAAATGGATTTTTTAACTAGAAACCAGAAATAACCATTGAGTTAGTTCTTAAACTGACCTAATTATTTTGATCTAAATATTTTATTAAATTTAAGTAAAACGAAAACAACCTAGTTAATTTATATGTATATTGATTAAAAGCGTGAATGTTTACAGAAATTTAGGAATTATATAATTTTTAATTTAACCAGAATCGATGTTAATAGATATTGTGGAACAAAGTTTTGTAGTGGGAGAACATTTATGTGGACATGTAGATATAATTGCCTGGATATACATATATAAATGATCTCAACTATTTTATATATTGTGTTCTTTCGTCTCTAATCAGTTAAACATGTACAAAGTAAGGCATTAATCTTTTTTGATTTATTATTTTGATTATTGAATTGGTTTTTAGTAAATAATGTGCTTGATCTTATTTTTATTATAACAAACGGATGACGTAGTAAATTTAAAAAATAGATCTAAATTCTAAATTGATTACATTTTTAAAATTAAATCGTTCATTTGTAATTTATTTAATTTTTTCTCTTCTTAGTACAAATTCTTGATAAATTTCTCATGTTGCAGGTTGTAGTTTTATTAGTATTTTTAATAACAGTGGATGCTTTGGCAATTTACGATGGCCAACATGGTGGACACGGTCATGAACAAGACTACTATACAGAACCACATTATAGTTTTGTTTATGAAGTAAACGATCCACATACTCATGACATTAAAGGCCAAAAAGAAGATCGTCAAGGAGAGCATACACAAGGATTATACTACCTTCTAGAACCGGATGGTTCTAAAAGGACGGTGGAGTATTCTGTAGAAGGCAAATCTGGTTTTAATGCAGTTGTACATAAATCTAATTTAAAACATACTACCAATAGTGTTTATGGAGCTGGTAACGGTGGTGGATATGGATCTTCAGCTGGTCAAGCTGGGGGACTTGGTACCGGTCATTTATCAAATGCTAGGCTTTCACAATACGGGCCTGGCGTCGGCGGTAAACTAGGTTCTGGGGGCAACTTAGGTGGTCTGAGAGCAGGATTGGCTCATGGATTGCAAGGAGGTTATGGGAGTGGTAGTCTTGGAGGATATGGTCCTTTGAGAGTGTCTTATGTTTCACATGGTGGTCATTTACACAATGGACAAGTATCTAAAGGTTTTTTGGGCTATGGTAGCACAGATGGACTAGGAAATAATGGTGGTAGTCATGGAGCCCTCTATGTACAACATGGTGGTGCTAGCAATCTGCTGCAAGGCCATAGTGGTTTCAATCTTGGAGGATATGGTGGTTACGGAGGAGCTCTTGGGAGCCATGGAAATGGTGGAGTATATGGAGGACATGCTGTCTCTCAGTCAAGTTATGTTCCTAACTTAGGTTACGCAGGTAATTATGGGGGTAATGGAGGATATGGCGGCCTTGGACATAGAGCTCTTGGAGTATATGGAGGCCATGGCGGTTACAGTGGTTCCAGACTTGATGGTTATGCCAGCCATAGTGGTTTACTTTATGGTAGTCAAAAAGGAGCACTAAGTTATGGACATGGTGGGTTACATAATGGATATGGCGCCTCAGGAGTGGCTCTTAATGTATATGGAGGCCATGGTGGATCTTCTGGAGCTTACAGCTTAGGAGGATATGGAGGCCATGGTAGAGTTTTGAGCGGTTCCAACTTAGGAGGTTATGGAGGTCATGGTGGAGCTCTGGTTGGTTCTAGCTTGGGAAGATATGCAGGTCTTGGAGGAAACTTAGCTGGCGCCAGCTTAGGAAGGTATGGAGGCTATGGTGGATCTCTAGGTGGTTCTAGTTTAGGAGGTTACGGAGGTCATGGCGGATCTCTGAATGGATATAGTGGCCAAGCTGGATCTATCGGAGGTTTAGGAGGATATGGTGGAAATGGAGGTTACGGTAGAGCATATCAGGCAGGCAAAGGTGGAACTAACGGAGGCGGCAATGGGGATGCAGTTTCAACAATCCAAGTGGACGATACTCATGGTGCCCACATTCACACCACGATCCACCATGTTATTCCACAACATCATTTCTGAAAAGTCTTTCACCAAATAACATTTAAATTTATACCAAATAATATTGTATATGATATAGCTTTGTATGTTTGTATCAATAAATAGTTTTTTTTATATTTTTTTTATATAAAAAGTATTGTTTTCATTTAATTTTTATCTTTGAAATCCTCATTATTAATAAACTTCAACGCCATGAAGTGAAATACCTGTGGGTATTTTCTTTCTCATGAAATTTACTTCATGCAAATATTAATCACATTTGCTTGTTATATTTATTTGTACACTTGCAAATAAATTATTGAAATAGAGAGTAATTAATAAAAATGTATTTACTATTAAAACAAAGAGTTATGGGCAGACATCTTTTTAACAGAATATAAAACAATAAGTTAAATGAATCTTGAAATTCTTTTTTACAGTTAAAACGTTTATGATTAACAATGTTTACGAACAAGGAATATTTTAAAGATTAAGCAAATTAATTCTTTGTAAAAAGTTTATTTGAATTGCAAATTTAATTGATTCCAGACAAGATTGACAATGAAAGCAGGCGAATGAATTTTATTAAACTAAAATCTAAAACATGTTTCTCAACATTTTTAACAGCGTTTTTATTATTATTTCTTTTCTAGTTTGTGTGAAAATTTTTCTAAAGAGATTATCATTAATAGAATATTTAATACAGGTATAATACTTGATATGGTAATAGTCTATATTAATTATCATTTATTAATTATTTTTTCATTATGTGCTCCTTTTTTTATTTAAAAAAAAATTTGGTGTGAAACACTCACACAACTTTCTCTTACTCCAGTTCTCAAAATGATAATTGACAAATTTTATAGTTTGTGTACAAAATTTAATGAAATTCGTCGAAAACTGAAAAAACTGTTCAGTAAAAGCGCACTTCCGGTTTACTAATTTTCTTGAAACTCGGAATTTCAGCCATCTATTTATTTCTAACTAATTATGTTTGGATGATAGAATTGTATAATGAACTAGGATAGCACTTTGATGAAAATCTAACCCCACCCCTCCCCTAAAAGTGCTCTTAAAAGAAATTTCCCAGAGAAATGTTTTAGATAAAAGTTGTAGATCTTTGCATGTTTAGTTTATATGCGAAGTTTCAAAAAAATCGTCAGAGCCATTTTTGAGAAAATTGCGAAAAAGTGAATAAATCATTTAGTAAAGTGGTAAAGTAAACGCACTTCCGGTTATCCGATTTTTTTCAAACTCGGAATTTCAACAACATATTTAATTCTAATTAACATTATTTAGATGGCAGAATTGTCTAATAAACTGAAACACTTTAGATGAAAACCTAACCCCACCCCTCCCCCAAAAGTGCCCTTCAATGCATTTTTCCGGAGAAATGTTTCTAATAAAAGTTGTAGCTCTTTGTATGTGTGGTTGATGTTTAAAGTTTAAAGAAAATCTTCGGAGCCATTTTTGAGAAAATCGCAAAAAAGTAAAAAATCTAACTAGTAAAGTGTTACTTCCGGTTGAGGAATTTTTACAGATAACGTACAGTCAGATTCCATGGTGACCTCTAAACGGAATATCAAATTTCAACTTTCTACGATTTTTCGTTTTGAGCTATGCTGTTCACATACATACATACACACACACACACACAGACCATTTGCTAAAAACCACTTTTTTGGACTCAGGGGACCTCAAAACGGATATTTCCGGTGAAAACTCATATTTCGAAAATTTGACACGATTACAATACTTCCTCTTACTAGGAGTAAGAGAAAGTAATAATATTCACTATGGTAATTTGTTATATTTCCGTATTGACTATTGCAGTTTTGGGACTAAATTTTCAAAAAAAAGAAAGAAGATTGCAATTTTAATAGTGTGAACTTTAGGAAGTTCCATGTTGGTTAATGAATGTACAGTAGCTATTTTCATGTAACAGTAAGAATTAGTGGGAGAAGTTTATTTTTATAGGACTACTTTGAGTCCATAATTAGTAAGGGAAAGGATTTCCCAAATACCATATTCTCCCAGAAATTAACCTTACGTTTTACTTGCGCACCAAAAGTTATCTTGTTTAACAATACTTGTAGATTTCAGAGAATTATTAACATCTATTCCAAAATGTCTGAAGACGCCTTTCTATTTTGTAAAAATAGTATTACTCTGTTTTCTCTTAATTAATTTTAATTATTCATTTAGCGCAGTATCTATTTACTTTCTCAGAAGCGGTCGTAAGTGGTAATTGGTAGTGAACCACCACCCCTCCTCCAAGAGGAAATATACAATGAAATGTCGTCCGCATATAAAGTAAGATCCAATAAAAAAAATGATACCGATCTCAGGATTGAATCAGCTGTGAAATTCCTAATGCCAGTAAATAATTCTAAAACATAGACACCACTCTCAATTTCCCCACTCCTTGAAGATTGACGAATGAATAATTTTAATTAAATATTTGGGAGAAATTGAATTTAATGAATGATTCCCTCATAGTAGACATTTATGAAAAGCCAAGAGTCATCATAGTCCCACGTGTTTGTTCTCATTACACATTTTTGCGTGACATCAATGATTTTGAGATAGCTGAGGATACAGTAGAGGTTCCCACGTCTTGAATCCTAACTGATCTTTCCTAATTATTACGTTTGTTGATTCCTCTTGACAGAAAGTAACACTTTAGTGATTAGAGTTTCATTTTCTTTCTTTTTTTTTAATTTAGGGCGCATCAATATTTATGGTGATTGGCGCCCCGGAGACTTCTCAGTGCACTGCCGGCCTCCGGACAGTGTTCTCCCTTTATAGGCAGCACTGTTCATCACCAGGAGCTGTTGAGCTTCTAGGAAGAAAAAATCTAAGGGTAGCACAGCTGGACTCGAACCCGGGTCCTCCGCGTGGGAATCCAGTACGCTAACCACTTAGCTATTCCCTTCCCTTGATTAGAGTTTTTAGTTTACTGCTATTTTCTTGATAAACGATTTCCACGGTTTTCTTAAAATTTTGTATGCATACATATTACACACACCCATACACACACACACATCTTTCTTTTTTATTTTGAGAGAAAATATATTTTAGTGCCGTCAGAATTCTCTATATGAATTTTTTTTTTTAATTAATTGATTTCATTTTTCTTCCTTACGAAATAAAAGCGCTCTTGGTAGAATAAATTACATATCAACTTCTTCTGCCTTGAGTAAGGTAAACAGTCTCAGTCATAAATTATTAATCACTCACTGGCGTATAATTAAAAACGAATTAAAAAAAATAAAATTGTTACTTTAAGCAAAAAAAAAAGAAATTAAAAAATGTCTACTCCAATAAGATGAAATATTCAGGAAGATATACCTACAGTGGCGGCTTCATCGGGTCTTGAAAATTTGTAGAGTTTCTATAAGTCACTTTTCCTGAAAATTTTGGTCAAGAAAATTGATTATAAGGGAGTTCTAGATTTCCTAATATTGTCTAAAAAATGACTATTGATTCCATCACTCAAGTAATTTAATCTTAAGGACAATTAAATTTAGTGTATCATCATTACAAATTTGAATGGAATTTGACAATCGGTATTATGATTATCATTATTATTATTATTTTTTGTTTTAATTATTGGCATTAGTTCTCCCGGCCATAGCCATGTACAGCCTTTCAATTTACTTATCTACAGTCCATCAGACTTACAGCTAGTATTTATTATCCAAAATCTTAATCAATAATAAGCTTACTTCTTACAATGTTTGGTAATTTATAATTACTATAGATCCCTAAAACTATATTCATTCAAAACAATTGCACATTTAGACTATCATACCCACTAAGACTATCGTTCACGTTATATTCTAAAAACAAACTAATTTACCCATTCAACACATCCTCGCCAATAAATACATTCACTCTAATAAATACAGGCAAACTAACAATCATTCAAACTAATTCCATAAACTAAGGGGTGGGGTGGAGTATTTGATATTCCTCAAACCCCATTATACTTAGACCTAAATTATAATTAATTTTTGTCAAAATATACGCTTCAAAGTTTGTTACTTGCGTGTTTATTTTTCTCTTTATTTTTTATATTTTTATTTTTGCAATCCTTTATAAATTCAAATATAGCATCCACAGTCTCTTGTATTGGTTCTATTAATATATTTTTTATAATAAAAAGGGTTAACCAACTGTTTGGATAGCTTATTAAACATCTTGTATCTAGGACAAATCATGAGAATATGTTCTAATCTTTCAGACATTTGACATTGGCTACAATTCGGGAAGCTTTCTATATTAATTTTATTTAAATATTCCTTACATAAGCCCATGGTTTATTCTAAGACGATTCAAGATGCGAGCTTTATTCTTTTGTATTGCCGATTATCCATACCAGGGCTTCTTTCCAACTTTGGGGTTAATTGATTTCTAAAATAATCCTTTTCTCTCCAAGGTTTATTCATTTTGCCACCCGGTATTAAAAACATGTTCCGACTTTATGTCGCTGAATTGCCAGTTGATAGATAATTCCTAAGGTTGTAGCAACCCCAGAAATTTTGTTTACTTAGTAAAAAAAAAAAATAATGAAATTTTCCTTTAATTTTTAGAAAATATGAAAGTATTTATATTTTCATCATTGAAACGAATATATTAAAAGAGACGTTGACAGAATTATATTAATCGTCTTAGAAGAATGATAAATTGATCTTCTATATCCTTTATTTATCCTAGTTAAAATTTGGATTAAACAAACTCATCCATCGTTCAAATAACCGTTTATTCCTTTTTACATTCGTTTGTTTTTTTTCTTTCTTTCTTTCATTTCATTTTATTTCTGTCAGATTTTACTTAAAGAAAAGTAAACACCATTTCAACATGGATTAGTTATGGAAGCAATCTTTGCCACAGGCTTTAATACTTTCAATTTGTCCAGCCAACTTTCACCACAGTTGTCGACATTCCACATCTTGTTCGTTACTTCGTTTTTCTTTAGAATTGCACTGTTATACTTGTTAAAAGTTAAATCCTAGTAAGAAATCCTTTTAATATTTCCATCATTTATGACAAATAGTGAATATTTATTTTACTTACAATAAATTGTAAAGATAAAATGAACTATCAATCTTATTCCTAGGCTTAAGTTTTGTAATACTTAGTAATTCACTGAAACCTTACCTTTAGACATAAAAAAACAAATGCTGATAATTATACAGTTTTTGCAAAAATTCTTTGCATTTTACAAAACATTATTTTAAAGAATAATTTTTTCTTATATAATTTATTTAGCCGAGATTTCTGTTGGAATGGCTGAGGAAATATAAAAGGATGGGTCTACCCTATTGAGGATTGTGAAATGTATTTGGTGTGATGTGTTGTAGTGTAGTGGTAGCTTGTGGCGTGAGAGGTTTTGTAAAATGGCTTGTGTTTGTAAGTTTTAAGAGAGAGAAGTAATAAGAAATAATTAAGAAAACACTGTTAGATAAATGAAATATATTATCTTTAAAGATATTTAAATATTTTACAATAACACAACTATTATGTTTAATAGATCACTTGTTAATTTAGAGTAAATGTTAATCTCTATCACTGGCACTGAGTTTAAGAGACCAATTCCTGAAGTAAGTGTTCTGGCTTGAATGTCTGTTCAGACTGGGTTAAAGGAATGTCTTCACTTCATAGTTCAAATCCTTTCAAATAATACTGGTATGTCTGGAGGGAATTTTATTGTTTTACCCTAACTGTTTCTTGCCCTTTGTCTCTTGGTTTGCATTGACCTAGATTGTAATATATCTGGCTCTATCCCCATCACTAAAATACACTATTAGAACTAGCTAATTTTCATAAAATTATTTTGCTAAATACTTTCCAAAACTTTTTTTTATCATTTCGTTCTTCCACAGTAATTGAATGCCTATTGAAAATAGAGGATTAGGCTTCGCGGATGACTAGCAAGTGATAGCCTAGGATCAGGAGGATTTGGAATAAATGATGAAGGAGGGTATGAAAATAAATATCTTAAAAACGGAATATATGGTTATAGGAGGAAACGGATATGAAGATCTGGGAAGTAGATGGGTAAAAAGTAAAGATGTATAAATTCTTGGATAAGCTGTGGTTTTTGATGTGCTAGCAAGGGAAGAATGCTACCAGAATGCTTCATTTCGTTCTATGGAAAAACAACATCTCAAACCATAATGCAAAAGAGAACTATCTCTTCTAAAGATATAGAAGTTATCCTAACTTACCATCTTGTGTGTCTGTGAACAAAAAATCGCTAGAACATAAACTTGGAATATCTGTTTGGATACTGAATACCGCAAATAACACTAAGGTTTCGAGCAAATTCCATCAACTGACAGTTTAATGTTACTGTTTTCTTTTTCGTTGTTCAGTGTTCCGCCGTTCTTCTTGAAAACGGCTACAATTCTTTTCCAATTCCTTCTTTAAACTTTATATACTAACCCCCATACACATAGATACTATCACTTTTCCCGGAAAATTTTTGGGGGTACTGGGGGAACATTAGCGTTAAACATTTCCCTAAAGTACCACGTCTATAATATAATCTACGGTTTTACTAACTATATAATTAATGTATTGCTAAACTTCCAAATTTGTTGAAAATCTGTTAACAGAAAGTCCGACGGAATGGATTTGAATAGGACAAGAAGATTTTGCTCAAAATCCATTAACCGGAAATGCTATTACTGACTTCTTTTTTTAATTTCTCTTATTCCTGGTAAGTGGAAGTATTGTAATCGTGCCAAATTTTCGATATCGAGTTTTTCCCCGGAAATATCCGTTTTGGGGCCCCCTGAGTCCAAAAAAATGTTTTTTTAGTAAACATGATGCGTATATATATATATATATATATATATGTGTGTGTGTGTGTGTTTGTGTGTGTGATGTGTGAACAGCAACGCTCAAAAACGAAAAACCGTAGAAAGTTGAAATTGATATTCCGTTTAGGTGTCACTACGGGATCTGACAGTAAGTTATCTGTCAAATTTCTTCAACCCAAAGTACCACTTTACTAGTTGTTTTTGTTTTTTTACAACTTTTTTGTGATTTTCTCAAAAATGGCTCCGACGATTTTCTTCAAACTTGATATATTAACTATACATATAAAGAGCTACAACTTTTATTTGAAACATTTCACCGGGAAAATTCATTTTAGGGCACTTTTGGGGGAAGGGTTGAGTTAGGTTTTCATCTAAAGTGCTATATCAGTTTATTAGACAATTCTGTCATCAAAATAATGTGAATTAGAATTAAATATGTTGTTGAAATTCCGAGTTTGAAAAAAATCGAATGACCGGAAGTGCGTTTACCTTACCACATTACTATTTTTTTTTTTTTCACTTTTACGCGACTTTCTCAAAAACGGCTCCAACGATTTTCTTTAAACTAGGAATGTAAGACTACACATGTAGACAGCTACAATTATTATTTGAAATATTTTCTCCTGGTAAAATCATTTAAGGGGACTTCTGGGGCTGGGGTGGGGTTTGGTTTCCCTCTAAAGTGCTATCATAGTTGTTTATACAATTCTATCATATAAACAAAATTAATTAGAAATAAATAGATGGCCAAAATTCCCTTGTTTCAACAAAATTAGTAAACCGGATGTGCGCTTTTACTGAACAGTTTTTTTTCATTTTTCGACGAATTTCATTATATTAGCTACACAAACTGTAAAATTTGTCAATTATAATTTTGAGAACTGGAGTAAGAGAAAGTTGTGTGAGTGTTTCACACCAGATTTTTTTTTTTTTTAATTTGCAATGTTAACTATGCGGATAAAAATGACTACGCTTATTGCAAACATTTTTCCGGCAAAAAAGAAAATGATTTTTGAGGTATTTTTGGGTTGGTTTAAATTAAAATTACAGCTACAAGCTTTGTTGGTTGAGACATGGGCGTCCATTAAGATATATATATATATATATATATAATCCCTACCATCTTTTTTTGGGGGGGGGCCAGCCTGTAATGGGGTCCGCATCATTAGAGATTCATAGGATCCTGTAGAGAGGAGAAGCATATTAAATAAATCAAAAGTTAGTTACTCCCCACCAAGGCCAAGACTAGGAAGGGACAGTTCGATTCATATAAATACAGCGACAGCAGTACCAGTTCACGACAGTTTACGGCCAGTTTACATCCAGTCAGCAGTCTATCTTATTACTACCTTCTTATTAGTCATCCAGTCTGTCTCTTTATATTTCTCTCGCTACCTAACTTCTATGTTTCTGTGAAGTCCTTGTAGTTGAAATGTAGTTGGTGTGATGTGTGTGTTATTTTTGTAGTAGCGTGTAGCAAGAGCGGTTTTGTAAAGGGCTTGTGTGTATGTTTAAAGAGAAGAGAAGTAATAAGAAATAAATAAGAAATTCGCTGGTAGATTAAATTAAATATATTATCTTTGAAGAAATTTAAATACTTTTCAATATCACAATACTATGCTTATTAAATCAATTGTTTAATTAGATTAAATGTTTTTTTTTTCTGGCATTAGTTCGCATTATTAGCCAGTATACTATTACAGATATATCTTAATTATGATTGAGAGGTATACTATTAATAAAACGAACCAACTCTTCATATGCTTTTCTGTTTTTTAAAATATTGACGTATGTCACATTTAACGGCATTAAACAACTTAAATTTTGAAACAAAGTGTCTCTGTTCTGTTTGAATTTTGGAGCATGTCATGACATGCCTGGGCAGTCACAGGCTGAACAAAGAGGAGATGTAGCTTTACCTATTTTTAAATGATTATCTAGATAGAATTTAGGTTTAGATTACTCTAGTATATAATCTAATTACTCTTTAGATTAGGCTAGATTACCTAGATTAAATGTTAAACTCTTATAACTGGCACTGAAAAGAGAAGGATTCCTGATACAAGTGTTTTAGTTCAATGTCTAATTCAGACTGGTCTGTATGAGTGCAGAATTTAGACTCTATAAATCCTTTCAAATAATGTTGGTATGTCTGGAGGGAGTGTATTGTCTTGCCCTAACTGTTTTCCGTCCCTTTGCCGCTTCAATAGTACTGACCTTAAATTATAGTACCTGACTCTAAAATACACTAGTTTTGAAGGGGTAAATTCACTATTTATTTTCCAAAATTATTTCACTTAAAATATTACCAAAATTCATTAAAGTATTTTTCCCAGTTGCTACTTCCACTACACAGTCTTGTGTGTTCTATTTGTAATGGTACCGCAAAGATAATGCAACCACAGCAGAGAGAAGAGAGGCCCTCTCTGGTTTACAGAGACTACTCTCTGGTTAACAGAGACGTCTCTCTGACTTAGGCAGGCTAGAGTGGGAGAACCTGTGTATATAAGCCAGTGGCAATCTATCTAATATATCTATCAGATACAACCATACAACTATACATCGCATCGTGTCATATCTTTACTCACGCCATTCTTTGTATCATCTGGAGATTCCTAATATTCACAGGATTTGCCGTATTGCACTTATTTAAAAGGTATGCGATCGCCTCATCGGCTGTTTTTTGTTGACCAACAATCGTATAAGTTTCCATTTTCTTAATTTTTGATAAGCGTTCTTTCAAAACTAATAAATTCCCGCCTATTAGGAGATTATGTTGTTTTAATATGTTGATGATATCGGCTCTTTTCATAAACGAAAAAAGTCGATAAAGTACAAAAGAATAAAATTTAAGAATAAGTAAAAATAGAAATAGATGTGAAATAAAATAATAAAAAAAATTGCAAAAATGTAATATTGAAAAAAAAAAAATGACTTACTTTTTTTTCTCTTCGAAAGCTGAAGCGGGATTTGACTACGCTGCCACCAATATAATAGGGTTGTTGAGGAGTGAAATTAGGTTTGATTAAATGAACGAGATATGATAGACACTAATATAATGTAGCTAAGTTTACACTAACCGCACTGGACTTTATAATGAAAATGATAGAATGAATGGTGAGAGTAAAGATATGACACGATGCGAGATGTACAGTTGTATGGTTGTATCTGATAGATACCCTTTAGATAGCTTCTCACTGGCTTATATACACATGTTCTCCCACTCTAGCCTGCCTAAGTCAGAGAGTAGTCTCTGCTAACCAGACAGGCCCTCTCTTCTCTCTGCTGTGGTTGCATTATCTTTGCGGTACCATTACATATTAATTATACAGTGTTCCGCATATCATCTAGTTTTGTTTCTCTAAAATCCATTCTCTCTGTTTTCTCACATCCATTGTACAGCCCAACTGTAGTGAGTATTTCACACCAGATTTTTCTTGATGAAGTTTGTATTATATATATAAAAATCCTAAATGTATTAAAAGGAATGCAAATAATACATTCCTTGTACAAAAATAAAATAATAAATTATTTTCTATCAATAGAATTCATTTCAAAGTTGTTCTAATAGTCTGTAATGTTTTGAAAACAAAAACCATGGCACAATGTAAAATAATGTGCAAACAAAATGAAGAGACTGAAAACAATGTAGAAAATCATTTAGATAAAATAAACATTGAAATCAAAAAATAATTATTTGATTTGACAACAACAAAGCTATATAATGGAAAGTTCGATGACTTATTCAACCATATTATTTCCATATTATAAATGGTTTTTACAAATCAATTAACACGAAGAAAATTATCACGCCTTTTGGTTATTGTTGAATTTTAATTGGTTTTTCCAACATCTTTGATGTTTAAAAAAGCATTAATGAGCAGCTTCTTTCCTTCTTACTTTTTTTTTGTAAAGAAAGTGATAATTCTAGAATTCTAATTAGGTTTTTATTTTCTAAGTCAAATTAAAATTTGTGAAATAAAAAAGAAAATCATTAAAAAACATCGTATTGAAAGTTTATAATTAAAAATTACTTTTATTTATCTCAATTTAGATCGGCCGTTTACCTTTGGACCAAAGTTCCCTCCAGTACCATCTTGGAGATTTTCTCTTCTTTAATTCTGACCACATAACAAGCCCATATAAGTCTCCCCAGGTTGAAGAAATGGACCACATCCAATTCAACCAACAATTCCTATTTTTCTCGATTCTTCTTCTCTAGCGATCTCCACATCTTCTAACATCCCCCCCCCCCCCCCCCCCAAATATCGACCAAGTATCATTCGTTCAAAAACAAAAAGCTGTTTTATTTTGACGTTTACTTTCACTGCAAGAGACGCTCTAAATAAAGATAAACTGTGTTTGAGTCAAATTTTCAAAATTAAGTTTTTACCCGGGAAAACATGTTTTGAGTTTCGCTACATTCCAAAAATTTTTTTTTTTTTGTGCTATCTCATGCCTCAAGAGTACGCATCAAGTAACGAAAAATGGCTGGTAGCACAATTTTTATATTTCCTTTATGTATCACCACTGCATCTTTTAACAAAAATCTAGTGTAGAACACCTACACACAACTTTCTCTTACTCCAGTTCTCAAAATTGTAATTGATTAATTTTATAACTTGCGTACCAAATTTAATGAAATTCGTCGAAAACTGAAAAGAACAGTTTAGTAAAAGCGCACTTCCGATTTACTGATTTTCTCTTGAAACTCGGAATTTTGGCCATTTATTTATTTCTAAATAATTTTGTTTGGATGATAGAATTGTATAACCAACTATGACAGCACTATAGAGAAACCTCACCTCTCCCTTAAAAGTACCTTAAATGTCTGGTTACCTTAAATGAATTTGCCCTACAGAAATGTTTTAAATAAAAGTTGTATGCTGATCTTTGTATGTGTAGTTTATATAGGAAGTTTCAAAAAAATCGTCGGAGCTAATTTTTGAAAAAATCCTGAAAAGGTGAAAAAAAAAATCATTTAGTAAAGTAGTAAAGTAAAAGCACTTCCGGTCATCCGATTTTTTTCCCAAACTCGGAATTTCAACAACATATTCAATTGTAATTGATATTATTTAGATGACAGAATTGTCTAATAAATTGAAATAGCACTTTAGAGGAAGCAGTAACCATACCTCTTCCCCAAAAGTACCCTTAAATGAATTCATTCCCGTAGAAATGTTTTAAATAAAAGTTGTAGCTCGTTTCGAGTTTTTTTTTAGTATATCAATTGTATTTGCTCTGTGCAATTCTATGTTATTACACTGTTTAACAAAAACATCCTGATGATGGGCGAACGCCCGAAACCGGTTGATGACCACAAAAAGAAGTAGGCTATCTCACGGTCTCTGATGCTTTCCAGCTCTGCGGAACCAATCATTACGATTTCCTTAATACTTTGAATATTAATTGCAGTAATATAAACATTCAATTTTATTTAAAAATATTTTTCAAGAAAAATAGAGTTTTCCTAACTAACTGGCCCAAAATCCAAAGTGTATATTATATTTGCTGTTTAGTTCAGTAACTATTCGAAATTTAAAAAAAAAAAAAAAAAATGGAAATAAAAATTACGATAATTGCAGGAAGAGAAAGCCGTGTATTTTTTCAAATTTTTAGATAAATTCATTGCCTTCTTTAAGTAAAAAAAATCTGGTGTGAAACACTCACATGACTATCTCTTACTCCAATTTACATAGTTACGTAGTCTGTAGATTATCGAACTCTAATATATAACGCTTCTTTTAATTATAATGTACGGGTGGGGTTTAATTGAATGGAATGAATTAGTACGATTCCGTTTTTTTTTTTTTTTTATGTTATTCCAAGAAACTAGATTTTGATTGAATTAGCTTATACGTAGAATACCATCTTTATAGTACTCTTTCAATAATTTATGGACTGCGCCTACCTATATAAAATTAAGGACAATATATTGAATAGCTACAATATCCAAGTCTAACCAATGTTTTTTAAACTGAATTATTATGGAATTCATTGGAGAATTTTTTTTTGAGGGTGTTTAACATCAATTTTATTTTTTGTTCCATTATTATAAACGGCAAAATATAAAATGGCGGATTTACACTGGATCTTGCATTTCTATTTCTTTTGCCTTCTTTTTTAACGATGGAATGAAAATTTGGGAGTTTGTTTTTTTTTTTGTTTTTTTTAATAGCTCACATTAATTATATAAAACAGTAAACAATATGTTAGAAATAACTTGAATTTTTGTAGTTTCTTTTCATTAAAATTTTTATTGCATAATTTGATAATTTATAAAATACATAAGAAAGGAAAATTAGTAAAAACAATAGTTCTAAACTAGTTTTTTTCAAAGAAATAATTAGCTATACATAATTAGCCAATCACAGTGTAGAAGTATATATTTCAATATGATAATAGGTGGTCAATATGATAATTGTAAATTTCTGATTGGCCTAACATACACCCCCACATTTGATACCATTACTACTACACTGTGATTGGTTAATTATTTATAGCTAATTATTTCTTTGTAAAAAACTAGTTTAGAATTTTTTTTTACATAAATTATTAAATTGTACAATAAACATTTTTTATAAAGAAAAATATTTACAACTTATTTTATTTTAATTAATACAATTTTGATGATAAAATTTTGTAATATACTGAAATAGCACATTAAAAGAAAACCTAACCCTACCCCTCTCACAAACGTTTCTTAAATAAATTTTCCTGGAGAAATGTTTCAAATAAAAGTTGTAGCTCTTTATATGTCTAGTTCACATACCAAGTTAAAAGAAAATCGTTGGAGCTGTTATTGAGAAAAATACAAAATACTGAAAAAAAAAAAAATCTTAGTAAAGTGGCACTTCCGGTTGATGGATTTTACCCGAAATCTTCGTGCTTGATGCGTTGGTAGTGTATCTAAACGGAATACCAAGTTTGAGCTTCCTGCAACGTTTCGTTTTTGAAGTATTCTTTTCATGGACTCAGTGGACCTCAAAACATGTAGTCCCGGTGAAAACTCGATTTCGAAAATCTGGCACGATCACAATACTTTCTCTTACTATTATCAGTAAGAGAAAGTAAAAAGAAAAAAATTTATTTCAATAAAATGATTTTTTCCTAGATATTTCAAGTCAAGGACAAGTCAACCCAGAAAAACAATGTTTCAAACTTTTAACACATACTGATAAAAAAATGTAATTTATTACGATAAAAATCATGAAAGAAAAGTATGATATTACAATTGATGATAAACAGGGGGATGCTGTAAAACAACAATTTTTTTTTTCTTTTTTTTTTTAATATCAGAGCGACTATAATAAAAAAATACCAAAACATTATGTCAGTCGTTGTACTGATAAACTGAACAGTTTAATTTCTAAATAGATATGTACTTCTAGTTTGGCCTAATATTTTTTATATTTTTCTCTGTATTTTGTCCTACTTTTATTTAATTATTTATTTGTACAAAAAAAAATGGAGTTCTCCTCATGTTGTCTTCACCCGCTTAGCTTCAGTCGTTATTCACAAAAAGCATTATTTTAAAAATAAAAACTTTAATTTAAACAATCTGGTATCTTTCTTCCATTAATGGAAAAAAATATTAGAAAACCTTGTTCTTAAATGTCTTTATCCTATTCTACATTCTAAAAAACATCCTTCTTCACCACCGTTTCGGTTTCCGCAGCTTTCACTCAACTATTCATCAGTGTTGTCGTTTAGTAGATCACCTTCGCTTCTTCTCTTGGTATGAAAACAATATTGCTCGGCTTGCCTTTGTCGACATTGCGCAAGCACTTCATCCGCGTGTGCTGTGGAAACTCAAAAATATTCTACCATAGATTTGCTATTTAATTCTTTTGTCTTATCTTTCTGATTGATATTTCTGCTTAGAATAGAATGACACAGGGGGGGGGGGATTCAAACCCAGGCACTGCAGCCTACCCATTGAGGCTTTTTGTGCCAACCCCTTAATATCTAGTAGAGGAATCCTCCCCTCTTCATGAGGTCCAGGACCTTCTTGAAGTACGATTTCCTCTGCTTTCAACTCAAAAATATTCTACCATAGATTTGCTATTTAATTCTTTTGTCTTATCTTTCTGATTGATATTTCTGCTTAGAATAGAATGACACAGGGGGGGGGATTCAAACCCAGGCACTGCAGCCTACCCATTGAGGCTTATTGTGCCAACCCCTTAGTATCTAGTAGAGGAATCCTCCCCTCTTCATGAGGTCCAGGACCTTCCCCACCAGTCCTTCTGGAAGTACGATTTCCTCTGCTCTCAACGTGCTGAAGATCTCGTACCTCACTCTGCCGATTGCGACTCAATCAATTAATAGGTGAGAGGCCGTCTCCTCCTCCTCCTGACGCAGTCTACACAAGGGCTCCGAATCAAATAATCCCACCTTGTGCAGATGTTTCTTGAACCTACCGTGCCCTGTAAACAGGCCCGTTATCAGACAAATCTGATACTTGATTAGACCCAGGGTCTCTCTGGTTCTTCTTTTACACAGCTCTGGCATAACCATTTTGCCGTGTTTTGCCCCAGTACTCAGCCTCGAGTGACGATTATGTTCTCTCCGAATCCATTCTCTCAGAGACGCCCTCGCCATACTTTTGGTTATCCCCAGAAGAGGTTACAGCCCACAGAAATGGATGTTCGCTCCGTTTTTGGCCTAGGTCGGCTAGTTCATTACCTTTTATCCTCTTATGTCCCGGCATCCATACCAGCCGCACTTTATCGTGCCGGGAAAGCGCCGCCAGGGGGTCTCTACACTCTCTGACTAGGGAAGAAGTAATTCTGAATGCCCCAAGAGCCTTCAGTGCCGCCTGGCTAATCCTAGGGCCGATACGTAAGTTCTCCTCATTCAGCACAGACTTTTATAGCATGAACTTCAGCCTGGAATACCGTGGAGTATCCACCAAGAAACTTCTCAATATTTCTGCTTAAGTCATGAAATAAAAACAATTTTTCTTTTTATTCTGTGGATGCTGGAGGAGTTTCTCAGGGAAGTATTCTCAGACCTATACTTTTCTTAGTATTTACTTCAGACCTTTCATGTCACCCTCAAACCATAACTTTCACATGTGCAGATGACATGACTCTTCAATTTCGAAAATATGATATGTACCCTTGTTAACATAAATCCTTCAACCGGCAACCAAGATAACCGGCACTCGAACAATAGACAGAATACGGATTAATTTTTTTGCAAATATCCGTTAATTATTACATACATAATTATTATTTAGTTTATAGTTTCAAATAGTTTTATTAAGTTATTACTATAATAAAAATTTTGCAGCATTGAAAAATCGCATCAGTGGAGCTTCTTCAGGGTTGTTACATCTTGAAAGCTAATGGAACAAATCCTCTTGTGTAACAGACACTGATAAAGCTCATTAACAATATGGGCAAAATGGCGGTTTCTAGTAAAATCACTGACGTGGTCTCAAAACACGGGAACTCAAGTGTTTTTTTGTTTGTTTTTTTTTTTAATGCAAATGGCCGCTGAAACCTAAAAAATAATTTTGCCGTATGTTATTTTAGAAGGTTTGAATATTAGCGGAGTTATCTGATGACAGTAAAATCGTTTATCATTCCCCCCCCTCCATATACTTAACAGGATGCCGAGATAGTGTGTATTGTAGATGTTTCTTTGCTTGTCTATTCGGTAATCGTTGGCAGAAAGCAATAATGTCAATAAGATGTTAGTCATTTAATAACTTATGCCAGTTATGGCGAATACTTTTTGGAAACATTACAGAATAATACTAAGGTTATTTTATTTGATGAATTCGATATCACTAATTATCCGTATGGGAAACTTAAGCAATTATTGGCGGGAGAACATTTCGCACTACGTAGAAAATACTGTTTAGATCGTATTGTTAAGTATACAGAATTAATTGTTATTATATCCAACAATCCTCCTATATCTGATGACGCATTTTTAAACAGGATAAAGATCATCGTCGCAGATGTACCGTCGACCAATTTCGAATTGGAAGCGACGAGTGTTCCGGAGAAAGCGGCTCACGGGATTGCGTAGACGTGTTCGTAGAGTGCCCGTACGAAACTCTCGTTTGGCAAATTTTACGAGATATAGGAAATACCATCGAAGGCAACAATTTGCTGCAAGATTAGATGTAAACTGAACAGCAAACCAATAGTGTATAAGAGTATTAAATCTTATAAGTGTACTAGAAAATTTGCTTACGGTTTTGGGTTAAATTCTTTAAATTTTAATAACGAAACAAATTTAAAATCAAATAACGCAGAATACGATGAATTGAAGTCATATTTACAAAAATACAAATTTTTTAAAGTAAAATCAGTTTCATTGTATTTCAAAAATTTTAATAGCACATTTTATAATGTAATTAATCATAATATGGAACCACATGAAAGAGCTAGTGCTGCCGCATGTTTGTTTGCTGATGCAGCGGCATGTGAGAAACTACCAGATATATCACAATGTACAATTAATTTTAGTCGTAAAGTTAGTATACCGCTGCAATATTTTTATCTTTATGATTTGCCGCTTGATGAGTGGAGTGACACTAGGTTATTTGACACTGTTAGTAAAAATAATGTATATATAAAAAAGAAAAATGCAAACAGATTTGCTCGATTTATAATATATATTTTATAATATTGCAGCGGTATACTAACTTTACGACTAAAATTAATTGTACATTGTGATATATCTGGTAGTTTCTCACATGCCGCTGCATCAGCAAACAAACATGCGACAGCACTAGCTCTTTCATGTGGTTCCATATTATGATTAATTACATTATAAAATGTGCTATTGTCGTATAATTTTTTTTTTTTCATAATCATAATCCTTTCAACAATTCATGAACTTTAGAGAAAGTTTTATCTGATAATAAAATAACAAGAAACAAATACTTTTCACTCCACAAACAAATAAAATCTTTCAATAAATGTAAACATATTTTTTTTACAAGTTATTGGAAAAGTAAACAGTTTAGTTTACTTGGCTGTGAAGTATTTTATAAAATGAAGTTAGTAAAACGTGTAGTTTCACTATGGAAACGACTTAGAGACTTACTTTTATTTTTCACCTAACAACTAGGTTGTTAGAAAAGAAAAGAAAGACAAAAACAAAATATAAGTTATGGCAATGTAAAGCTCTTTTGTTAAAAATTTTATTTGTACAAAACTATGGAAAAAATTTCTCTGGCTATTGAGATTATTCAGTTTATTTTATTTTTCTATCAAACAAATATAATCTAATGGACTCAGATCCGTAACACTCTTAGGATAATAACCTTAAATAAATATCTACATACGTATATAAAAATTCAGCATCCGTATGTTTGTGGCCGCAAAACTCGAAAAGTAGTCGATGGATTGACTTGAAATGCATTTTTACACAACGTTGCATTTCTATATAAGAGTGTTTATATATACTTTTTACTCCGAAGTTCCAATGGAAATAGGAACTTCTCCGAGCGTTTCGCGAAATTGGCAGAAATAGACAGACTCAGACGCGTTGCGATGGTGGCTCACTCTCTTAACTTCTATTCCGAAGTTCCCACGGAAACGGGAAATTCCGAGCTAAAATCCGTTCAAATGGCCATATGCGTTAGCACTTGCTTTTTCAAGTATTGCTGCTACGTTGATGGAAGGAGGTAGAACAGCGCATTCAGCTCTTAAACTGTTATGACTTAAATAGAAAACCCAACATGTAACATTTCTAAAACATCAGGAATGGGAAAGGTTTCTTCGGGCGTACAAAATCATTGTATGGGATAAGTATACAATAGCTTATAAGAAGTCATTGGAAGCATTAGACCATACATTGAAAGACTTGCGAAATAATCAGGTTCCATTTGGTGGAGCATTGGTGTTACTAGCTGGTGACTTCTGGCAAACGCTTCCAGTGATACCTCGCTCAACACGCCAGCTGATGAATTTTGCCATGCCTGCTTGAAATATTCAACTCTTTGGAGGACAGTGAAAAAAAAAAAATCATTTAACAACGAATATGAAAGTTCTACTTCAAAGCGATCCAAGAGCTGCCATAATTTTCAAGACAATTAATTATTCGAACTCGATAACGGCACTGCTCCAACAAATCCGGAAAAGGGGAAAAATCACCTTCCCATCTAATTTCTGCAACAATGTACATTAAAAAGAAGAATTAGTAAACAGGGTATTCCAAAGCATCGAAACAAATTATCAAAATTACGCATGGTTAAGCCTAAAAATTAGACTGAGCCACAGCCAAGCGTGGTCGGGTTAGCTAGTAATAAATAAAAAGCATACTACAATTTCAGTGGATTAACTAATTATTAATAATAACAATTATATTGGATTTTTTTTATGCGATTGGATAATGAATTGAGAAAGTAAAAGGTACATTAAGTAATCATTGATATATTCACTGAGAATGCGGGTATCAAAGGATTTTACAGAACTTATGTAGAAAAATGGTTGTATGAGTGTATAAATGACAGCCTAATCTGGCAGAGTGTTCGTTTATTAAAGCTTTCTTGATAAAGACTTCTTGAAGGACTATTAAAAACCGTTTTATAACCAGAGTTTAGCTAAAGCCCTGATTATATACTTGTTTAAAACTTCCGCTAATTTCTTCTTCCTGATTTCCTAGAGAGTGAGGTAGGCGGATCTTAATCTCCCCTTAGGTAGTGAGTGTGAATAGCTTAAGATAGGGAGGTACGTTACGCCTCCCTATGACGTTTTCAGGGACTTAGCAATGGCGGGATATAATTTTCTTGCAGGCAATTCCATTACATGTTGTTGGTGAAGTAGTAGCGGATGGATATTGTCACACGAATATGGCTGCTGGCAATCCATCACAATAATAATTTTTGAAGAAAAAATGAAGAAAATTCTATGCTTATTTCGCATCGGAAGGCAGCTGATGGCCATTATCTCTTGGCAGTGGCTTATTAGAGGTCGCCTGTCAAACCGTTTGCAAGACCATGTAATTGCCCCTTGAAGATGGGTACCATGCGCAAGACAAATAAATGAAAAGTTGCAGAATGTGCAAAATCTTTTTAGGAGCAACCATACCAGTATTTTGCACCAAAGAAGTACCTTCTTATAGCATAATAAAGTGGTCAAAATTATTTACAAAGAATTCTGTACAAAGTTTGGGCTGCAAGAAATGATGGCGGGTAAAGAAGTGCCATATTATAAATATGATCTGCCAGAATTTGAATAAAAAAACAAAACCTATGGCGCAACAACCCATAAAGGGCCAAGGCTTGCCAGACGGCGATTTCAATAGTGGGGGCGTGTAGTAAGCACACCACTTACCACACCGTTTAGTACCGGCCTTCGCTACCTAGGGTGCTACTAACTGTAGCTTTTCACTTTTTATCACGATGATTTTGCACACACTGATTTCACTGATTCACACTGATTTTGCCCTTATGGGAATCGAACCCTAAATTCCCGCACAAAATGCGAGTGCGCTAGCCACTAGACTAAAGCGTTAGGACCAAAATTTGAATTTGAATATTAAAATATACTGTGATATTTAGGATCGGAATGTCGCTCCCAATAAGCCGTATATATTAGTTATGAACAGAAAAGACAGAGTGGTATATATAATTGACATCGTCATACCAAATGATGGCAATATGCCAAAAAAAAAAAAAAATTAGGGGGCCAAAAAATCCGGGAGCACCAGAATCTAAGTTTCCAACTAGAAAGATATGTACAAAATGGATGAACTGTGCCGCCGGATTATATTATCCACCAAGTATCAAAAACGATTCTGGCAAGACCTAGTTAAGGAAGCAAAGAAGACAGTCAGGTTAGACACCATACGTAACGTCCGGAAATTGCTACAAACCAATTAGTTCTGCAATTAATTCTACTAAATTGTATCCAAATATTTTATGTATATTGAGGTTGTGGCAGAGCCATCCCTTTTAGACGATCTACAATGTCCTGAGTTAATCGCCCACTAATGAAAGCGTTAAACTAATTAACTAATAATAAAACTGTGTGATATATATAATCCATTTTGAAAACCCGAAAATATAAAATTATTTAATTTAATAATTATAATAATTAATAATATAATAATTAATTTTTTTTTTTTTTTTTTTTTTTTTATTAATTTAAGGCGTCTCAACATCTGTGGTCATTTGCGCCCGGAGCCTTCTCGGTGCACTGCCGGCCTCCGGACAGTGTTCTCCCGTTACAGACAACACTGTCCATCACCGGACAGTGAGCTGTAGGGGCTCCTAGGAAGAGAAAATCTTAGGTTAGCACGGCTGGATTCGAACCCGTGATCTCCGCGTTGCTAGTCCAGCGCGCTACCACTGAGCTAATCCCTTCCCTAATAATTAATTTAATAATTATTAATTATTACACTTCCACACTCTTCAATATTTTCCCCTCTATAATGATATATTTATATACAAATGATGCCCATTTTTTACCATTTTGGTATTCAAAGAATTCATTATAATTCATTTTATTTATTCCTGTTATACGGCAAGAGAGAGAACACAAGCCCGACCGAGAGAAAACAGACTCTCTCTGGTACTCTCTGACTTAACCAGGTTAGAGTGGGAGAACCTGTATATAAGCCAGTGAGAATCTACCTAAAGGGATATATATCTATATATCTATCTATCTATCAGATTCAACCATATACATCGCATCGTGTCATATCTCTACTCTCACCTTTTATTCTATAAAATCCATTACAAGTCCAGTGCAGTCAGTGTAAACTTATAGCTAAATTATAACAATGTCTTCATATCTCGTCTAATTAATCAAACCTAATTTTTCTCCTCATCAACTCCATAATATTCCGAAACATTGGTATCTAAAACATTCTGCCAATATCAGACAGACAGCAATAAAATAAATTAAATAATGTATTTTCCAATTTATGACAGTTATATAGTGATTAGAAAATCAATCATTTTCATTTTTATTGATTTTATAATTAAAATACAGCATTTCAATTATTGCCGTTTTAATCAATCGTTATTACACTTTAATTGTTGCTGGCCGACGATTACGTCGCAAGCCCAACTAAACGTTTGTAAAACTATAATTTTTGAAATAAATTTGTCCATTAATCAGTTAATTAATTAGAGTACTACGCACGAAAAGTCGTGTGCGTATTTCACAAAATAGTTCAAAACAAGTTATTTCAGATGAAAATTCGATTTTTTTGAAATCCCAATATGAGAAAGTAATACGTGAGAAAGCGAAATTGAAAATAAGGTGGTATAATGTTTTATAATAGTTGACAAAAATTAGTACTATTTTAAGCAACCACATATAGACCTCAACATTGAGAAATAATATAATATTGTGAAACGTGTTCGTATGGGAAGAATGTACAATTATCTATGAATGTTTAAATATAGGGCACAAATAGCTGTCTGGGGTCTTACTGTAATAATGTGAGAGTATAATCTGGTTTCTATATGCCCTATTGGGAGGACTATGAGATGAAATTTTGCCCTAATTTTGATAAGCAGTCATTGAAAAAAAAAGTTCAATGTGTGGATAGGTCCACAATGCTTTTAATTTGTTCCTGATTGGTTTCAAATTTTCATCTATTTTCTGAGTAATTCTATCCATTTCTTGCAGAGAGTACAGTTGAAACGCAATGTTTTCGTTTCACTCAACACTTGTGGTTTGTATGTGTGGCAGGTTATCTTCTATGTGTTTATGTATTTAATGACAAAATGGAATTATTATAAATTATGATTATACATTGGAAAATACTGTATAATAAAAAATTAATTTTTTCTTGCTATGAGCTTCTACAGCTCACTATCCGGCGATGGACATTGTTGTCTGTAACGAGAGAACAATGTCCAGAGGCCAACAGTGCACTGAGAAGCCTCCGGGCGCCAATGACCATATCTGTTGAAGCGCCTTAAATTAAAAAATAAAAAATAAAAAATCTGGTGTGAAACACTCACACAACTTACTCTTACTCCTGTTAACAAAATTATAATTGACAAATGTTATAGTTCGTGTACCAAATATAACGAAATTCGTCGAAAAGTGAAAAAAACTGTTCAGTAAGAGCGCACTTCCGGTTTACTACATTTCTTAAAAGTCGGAATTTTAGCCATCCATTTTTTTCTGATGATAGAATTGTATAATCAACTATGACAACACTTTAAAGAAAAACATAACCCCACCCTCTCCCCTAAAAGTGCCCATAAATGAATTTTCCCAGAGAAATGTTTTTAAATAAAAGTTGTAGATCTTTGCATGTTTAGTTTCTATACGAAGTTTCAAAAAAATCGTCGGACCCATTTTTGGAGAAAATTGCGAAAAAGGGAATAAATCATTTAGTAAAGTGGTAAAAGTAAACGCACTTCTGGTTATCCGATTTTTTTCAAACTCGGAATTTCAATAACATATTTAATTCTAATTTATATTATTTAGATGACAGCATTGTCTTTTAAACTGAAATAGCACTTTAGATGGAAACCTAACCCCACCTCTCCCCCAAAAGTGCCATTAAATGCATTTTTCCGGAGAAATGTTTCAAATTAAAGTTGTAGCTCTTTGTATGTGTGGTTGATTTAACAAGTTTAAAGAAAATCGTCGGAGCCATTTTTGAGAAAATTGCAAAAAAGTAAAAAATCTAACTTGTAAAGTGGTACTTCCGGTTGAGGAATTTTGACAGATAACGTACCGTCAGATCCCATGGTGATAACTAAACGGAATATCAAGTTTCAACTTTCTACGATTTTTTATTTTTGAGCTATGCTGTTTACATACATACATACATACATACATACACACACAGACCATTTGTTACAAACCACTTTTTTGGGACTCTGGGGACCTCATAACGGATATTTCCGGTGAAAACTCGATATAGAAAGTTTGACACGATTACAATACTTCCTCTTATTAGGTGTAAGAGAAAGTAAAAATTATTCTGCCAGTTAAGAGAAAAAAAATACTGAAAATTCTGCACAGTTCAATAAATAAAAGATAAAAGTTATTCATTCAGGCAATGCTGCATTGTTTGTCAAGTGTCACTATTACTCTACTCTTGATTCACTAATTCTCTCTTCTTACACACCCACTCTCTCATCTCTCTCTCTCGTTCTCTATATATTATAATAGATATTAATATCTATATATATAAATATAACTTTCCAATTTTCTTGGAAAAAGGGTAAATTGATGGAAAATAAGTTATTTAAGAAGACGACCATTAGTTAACCACTGGATCTTAAGTTGGCGTAAGAAACGCCGTTTTAGCAAACTAAGAGGATGTTAATCATCTGGTATTATTGTATTTCGATGTAGGAGGCCATGGACAGCAGGTGGTCGGGCGCCACCATCATAGCAAGTTCCAGACAAAACCTCATTCCATCATCCCCCAGCC
>JAAEAF010005128.1:0-86647 GCA_011037195.1 Triatoma infestans | reverse complement strand
TAATTAGAATTAAATATATTGTTGAAATTCCGAGTTTGAAAAAATCGCATAACCGGAAGTGCGTTTACTTTACCACTTTACTAAATGATTTATTCACTTTTTCGCAATTTTCTCAAAAATGGCTCACACGATTTTTTTGAAATTTCGTATATAATCTAAACATGCAAAGATCTACAACATTTATCTAAAACATTTCTCTGGGAAATTTCTTTTAAGAGCACTTTTAGGGAAGGGGTGGGGTTAGATTTTCATCAAAGTGCTATCCTAGTTCATTATACAATTCTATCATCCAAACATAATTAGTTAGAATAAATAGATGGCTGAAATTCCGATTTTCAAGAAAATTAGTAAACCGGAAGTACACTTTTACTGAACAGTTTTTTCAGTTTTCGACGAATTTCATTAAATTGGTATACAAACTATAAAATTTGTCAATTATCATTTTGAGAACTGGAGTAAGAGAAAGTTGTGTGTGTTTCACACCAGATTTTGTTAAAGTCCAAATCCTGCATAATATTCATCGCCAAAAACCAACTTATTGATTTGCAATTTATTTCGAACTTCATTTTATTCTTTATAGAACATCGTTCTATTCTTCTTTCACTTACTGCTATAAGTTTACATCGTGTCAAAATTTTCGGAATTGACATCTGACCGGAAATAAATTTTTGAGGCGCCTTGAGCAAAAAATATTGTCCATAGAAACAAATTAGCCACACAACCAGCTGGATTCAATATTTTCATTAGCAAACGCATCAAGGCGCCCCAAAGTATACTGCATTAACTTCTCTATTGGCGAATGGGCTTCAACCATACGTCCAAATCTTTCACTTAGAATCTGTCTCTAGCGCTAAGAGAGGTAAGCTGACGATCTGAGGAGGGGCCTGCAGAGTCAAGAGAACGGGATAATCACCAAACAATCTTTGAAGGAGCCAGTTACCAATTCAACTTTGAAGATTACGAGTCTGTCGACAATTTAACTCTGAGAATTATGGAGTTACCACATCAATCTCAGAAGGTTCACCCACTATCTATGCTAGCGACACCTGCTTACTACCGTTCAGAACCGACAACAGTTTTAACTAATCACATCACACTTCAAGCAACCATTCTGCATTAATCTTGCTACCAACTAACCATTATCATCCCACTCTCCAATACACTCTTCTCTCCTTACTCGGTAAATTCGAAAGATATAAATTGTGAGTTTAGTGCCAGCTCGTCTGTTCATTCAATTCACCATCAAGTCCCTCAATCATTATTATTATTATTAAACCGGGTGCCTAGTGGCATGGGACCTAAGCCTATAGGCTTTTATCCCCCCGATGCCCCCCATATCATCCTCTTAAATAGTCTCCCCCGGTAGCCTACCGGTCAGTCTACAATATCTCAAGATATCCTTTAACTCCAACTCACCCAGGCAATCCTGCGAGAGCTGTACCCTCCCAAATAAGCGAAACCTAATACCAGCGAAACGGGGACATTGACATAAATAGTGATACACCGTTTCTCTGACTCTTTCTCGCAATTCTGACAAATGGGACTAGACGTCCTCCCTATGTTAAAGAAGTGACTAGACACTCAAGTGTGTTCGGTCACTACCTCCATCAAGGTCCTCAGACCTGTCCTACTAAGGGACAGGAGGTAACCCGAAACTCCCTGCTTGATTCCTTTTATAAATCTTTTAGCTTGGACGCACCTGCGTGTCCCCTCAGCATTTCTCCAAGACTCTCGTCTCCCAAAGTCTAATCTGTTAGTGACGGGAAGGGCTGGTTCAGGACCACAAAATGATAATGATGATCCCTCCCTAGCCAACTGATCTGCCCTCTCATTGCCCTCTATACCCAGGTATCCAATAGAGACGCACCTTACCTCTCCGAGCCAAGGCGTTAAGTCTTCTCCTACATTCTCCCACTAGTTTCGAGCTCCACCATGGCTTGCTCAAAGCCCTCAGTCAGCCTGACTATCAGAGAATATCCGCACCTCTTTAATCTCTCCCTGCCACTCGCCCACAAGGCGGCCCACTACCTCGGACTGGAAAACAGTAGCCAAACCACCCAAGGCCACGAACTCCCTCTATCCAAATCCTGCAACCATGCTCCCGCTCCTGACCGGCTAGTCCTCTCCTGCCTAGTGCCATCCGAATAACAGCGAATAATGCCGTTACCCGCCTCCGTTGGCCTCGTAAGGTTATTATCCCCTGTACTGCCAATACTAATCTCGTAATCCCTCTCAAATCCCCATTTCTTGTTCGTGTCATCAAGTTTAGGTAGCAGAAATGGTTTACTCGCCAAATCTCATCCTCAATCCTAGTGTGATCCCCCCGAAAGGTTCTCACCCATTCTCCCTTACACCTCATTCTGAGGTACCCCTTCATCACTTTACCCACAACCACATACTGAAGAGGGGTTAGCCCCAGCAACATCTCCAGAGCCACTGTCGGTGTCGTTCTCATCGCACCAGTAATAGCCAAACAGGCCGTGCGCTGCACTCCTTGCAGCTTCTTGCTGTTCCTCCTTACCAAGGAACCAGTCCACCATGCCACTGCGGCATAAAGTATCCTTGGCTTCGCCAACTTTTCATAAATCCAATAGATGCCTCGAGGGTTAACTCCCCAGGTCTTGCCCGCTAGTCTCCAAGTTCCTCAACCATTACAATGTTGTTATTGAATAATTTTTTGAAAATCAAAAGATGCTCAATTTCTGTACATCGTTAGTTATTCCAAAATGTAAAGTTATTTAAAAGGGTAAAGGGTTATTTAAGGGCAAAGTAAGTGCAAACTTACTGAAATTCGCAATTTCGAAATTGAGTTTTCACCCGGAAATACACGTTTTGAGTTCCCCTGAATATGAAAACAATTTTTCTAGCGAATGCTCTGTATGTTTGTGTGTCTGCATGAGCACAGAATATCTCAAAAATTAAAAAGTCGCAGGAAGTTCTAACAGGATATTTTCCGTTTACTACCACCGCATTAGACACAAAGTTTTCGAATAAAATCCATCAACCAAAAGTACCAACTTATTGAATGTTTTTTTTTTCCCAAGATTTTTGTTAATGATTTTCTTGAAAACAGTTTCAACGCTTTTTTCTTTAACTAGGTATGTCTAACTATACATAAAAAGAGCTACAACTTTTATTTAAAACATTTCTCCGGGAAAAAATCATTTAAGGGCATTCTGGGGGAAGAGGTGGGATTAGTTTTTCCTCTAAAGTGTTATTTCAATTTATTACAAAATTCTAATCATCTAAATAATATCAATTATAATGAAATATGTTGTCGATGTGGAATATGTTGAATTTGAAGAAACTCGGATGACCGGATGTGCGTTTTTACTGAAAAGTATTTATCAGTTTTCAGCTATTTTCGCTAAAACGACTCCAACGATTTTCTTCGTACTAATTATGTGAACTACATCATATATAACGAGTTGCCACTTTTATTGTTAACATTTCTCCAGGTAAAATCATTCAAGAGGTCTTTCGGAAGGGGTGTGGTTATGTTTTTCTCTAATGTGCTATTTATTACATAGCATTAAATAACATTAGTAATAATCAAGAAATCACCACTGTTAACAATAAATATATTCTGTTAAAATAATAACTACAACTTATTTGAGATTATATACTTATTTAATTTATTGTGAAACTGGCACTGATACTAAGAGAACGATTCCTGAAGTGTTCTGTTCTGGCTTTGGAAGCAGAATGCTACTGTCTTGTTTGAAGGCAGAAGTCTAACTGTCGAAGGAATGCCTCTCTCTGTAGCGGGGGAATTTTCTTGTACAAAACAATTAACCTAACAGGATTTTGTGCCTTTGTTTTTCTATTTGCAATGACCCGAAATTTACAGTACCTGACTCTAAAATACACTCTTTTTGAAGGTAAATTCACAGCACTAAGATAATTATGAAATATTAAGAAAAATACAATTTTGGATACTTTAAAATATTCTAAACTTTAAACTATTATTTTTCGATTTCGTCCTACCTCTACAGCTTTTTTTCAAAAAAAACATTTTATTAAGTTTCGAGTCTCCCATTGATATAAAACTGAACGCAAAGAATTAGTAAAAATCGTCAATTACAATCTTCTAAACTACAGTAGTGTTTTCTCAGCAGGTTTTTTTTTTTTGTATCCTATAGAAACTAGATCGCATATAAAAAAAGTATATTAACATCATAAGAATTCTGAAGTAGTTTCCTTTTAACAAAAGCCAATAATTAGCTAAGTGAAAAAATGAATTTCTTGCACACAATTATAGTGTTCTAGAAATTTAATTGTTTATTTTTCCTTTACACGCTAAAATGTTTACCTGCAATGAAATTATTCTGGAAAGGTAACTATAAAATTCAATATTAAGTAATTATACAAACTTCATAGGTTGGCATGGTAATTACTACAAACAAATAAGGTATGATGATACGATTGCTCTTTCTTTTACTATGAACATAAAAAAGAAAATAAAAGAAGGCTAAACACCTGGCCAGATTAACAACATACCTCAACACAAATAAGGTACACACAGTTTAAAAGAGTAGTCACAATAGGAGTATATTATTTACTTTTCTTTTTTAATGCCAACTTTTTATTGTGCTACATCTATCCAAACTAATCTTGACTAAATACTTTATAAAGAGATCTTAATAGAGGATAAGACAAATACATTTTCTAAGAAATCTTAATCGTGACTTACATTGACAATCAATTATAATTGGCTATTAGCGTGGTAGTTTATGTATATGTTGTGTCACATACAGGTTTCGACAAGCCAAGTTTTCGTTTATCTATTTATTTCTAAAGTGGATCAAGACACTGTAGAACAAACTGATTAAGATAATCTCCAAAATGAAAAAAAAAACTACAATTATATTAGAGTACGTAAAGGCATTTACAGATCCATATTGTGACAAATATACAGGGTGTCCCAAGGTATATGGATAACGACTTTTTCTCGTAAACTAAGATAGCTAGAAAAAAATTAAAAAATACTTGTCCCCGTAGTTTTTTTGTTAGAAATCCAAATTTAATTTGCAAATTTGTTTTGGTGCTTCCAGCGAGATACAGGCACCAACTTCATTTTTTCAAATGGGGACAGGTGTGGTTTTTATTTAAGAAATAGATTCCTCTATTTTTTGTAAGAAAAATTTACTTTTTTCTGTGAGCAATATTTTACAAGTTATGAATGAAAGCATGATTCTTATAAGAAATTTCAAAATGATATTATGACGATTTTTTGATTGAATAAGAAGAAAAGTACTATTTTAATATAAATTTTACTCCTCATTACAGATTTTGCTCGAACAGGCCTCCACCATTAGAGGCATACACATGCCTTTTCCCGCTAATTCTACCTTACGACCAAAGAAATACATCTCTAATGATGGAGGTCAGTTCGAGCAAGATCTGTAATTAATGAGAAGTAAAATTTAGAATAAAATAGTACTTTTCTTCTTATTCAATCAAAAAATCGTTATTATAATATCATTTTGAAATTTCTTATAGCAATCATGTTTTCATTCATAATTTGTAAAATATTGCTCACAGGAAAAAAAACGTTCAAGTAAATTTTTCTTACAAAAAATAGAGGAATCTATTTATTAAATAAAAACCACACCACCCCATTTGAAAAAATGAAGTTGGTGCCTGGGGATCTCGCTTCTCGAAGCACCAAAACAAATTTGTAAATTAAATTTGGATTTCTAACAAAAAAAACTAAGGGGACACGTAATTTTTAGTTTTTTTTTTCTAGCTATCTTAGTTTCCGAGAAAAAAGTCGTTATCCATATACCTTGGGACACCTTGTATATTTAGTAATTGAACAGTACGACATGTCGAACTGTTTTTGGTAAGATATCCCCGTCCATCTCAAAGTAACCACAGCATGGTTTACAGAGACAAATTTTCTAGAAGCAAGGGGTTTATTATTATTTCACAGAAAGGTGAAGAAGAATTTCTACGTTGAAATATTTTCACAAGAAGATTTGCATTATTTTTAAGCCATAATGAACTTAATACCTGTTTGTGTTTGTGTATGTAATTGTTTAATCACCTGATTTACCGGCTGTGAGATAATCAACCGCAGATTCTTTTATATCCAAGTTTTAAAATTACGAATTAATAATTGTTATTAAAAGTGATATGCTATTAAAATGATTTGTAACTGTTAATTACATTAGGAATTTTGGTTTACGTTTTTAATTTGTGTTTTAGCGAAGGCATACACAAACACAAATGGGCATAAATTTGAACAAATCCTGTGAAAAAAAGAAGAAGAAAAGTTTTATTGTGTAATATAATTCTTTACCATTCTTTTATAATGATATAATATAATGATCAATCAATTCAAAATATTGAGCCAAACATTTCGAAAAGTAAAATGAAGTAATGCCTATTTTTTTTTTCAGGCGGGTGTAATGTTATGGTGTGATGATGTGTATTTGTAGTAGCACGAGCGGTATTTTATAATAAAGGGCTTGTAAGTATGCAAGTTTAAAAGAGAATGAAGTATTAGTAATAATCAAGAAATCACACTGTTTTTAAAATAGCTATATTATCTCTTAGTAAATTCAAGTACTTTACAATCTCACAATTAATAATCAGAAGTATATCTAGAATAAAGGAAAATATCTATCATTGGCACTGAGCGATTCCTGAAGTGTTCTGGCTTTGGAAGCAGAATTGCGACTCTATTGTTTGAAGGCTGAAGTCTGACTGTCTTAAGGAATGTCTCTAACAAAGCAGTTGGCCAAGTCGCATTGTATTAAATTTTGTGCCTTTGTTTCCCTACTAGCAATGACCCCAATTTACAATACCTGACACTAAAATACACTCTTTTTGAAGGTAAATTTACTATTTAATATATTTTACAAAACTATTTATTTTCATTGCTTTCTTCCACTACACGGGTTTTACATCCAACTATCGATGTCGTAAGGTCTCTGGACGAGATGGATAGCCAGTACACTCCATTATATACTATTCATATTAATAAAACAAGACCATGCCAGGGAATCGAACCCATACCAAAGCTTAGCGATCTACGCCACTAACCATTCAGCTACCTTGGTGCCTGCCGCCTTATTTAGAAAGGTCCATTTGTAATATGAAAGTCGGCTTGAGATAAGCGATTTTGAAATGCTTAAAAATATTTTAGTTTATATATTTAAAAACATCAAACAATTATAGGGTTAGAAATAAGAAATTTTGGAAATTAAGTTTTCAAATAAGGAGGTGTCGTCACTTTCAAGTTGAGACAACCTTATCACAATTATTTGCAAAGACTACGTTTTCCATTTTTTTTTGCAAATAAAAACTATAATGTCTTAAAAAACACTTGAGTTTCTGAGTTGAGACCGCGTCAGTGGTATGGTAAAAAACCGAAGTTTCGCCCATGTTGGTATGTGCCTCTCTCTTCAAGGTGTAACGATCCTAATTGCAACATGGGTACAACTTCGGCTTTTTAGGAAACCACTAACGCAGTCTCACTGCGAAAAAATGACGTAGAAACCTAAAGGAATCATATAAATCTGTCCACTTCAACCAACAAACTAAAATGTACATCTAAGTTTTGCATTTGCATACCTAACATACTACGAAACTTTGCACAATACAACCCACAAACTAAAATGTACATCTAAGTTTTGCATTTGCATACCTAACATACTACGAAACTTTGCACAATAGACATTTTCCTGGTAGCAAAGCACTGACTCTACCACAAAGAAACAGTACTGCGAACAATGTAGAAAAGATTTATTTTTTATTTTAAATTTTGAAATTTCTGCCTGTCTGTCATCAGCCTGGCTTTCGATTCAGACAAAAACTGCTAAATAGTTTTAATTGGATTCAACACATAAACTTAGAATGATAGAATAGTGTTCATAAACGTTTTAGAGTATAAAATGCATCCTGGATATCCATATCCTACGAAAGTCAGGAAACAAATGACTGACGGAAAGTGGAAATGAGAGATAAAATAATGAGAAGCAAAGGGAAACACTGAACAAAAAGAAGGAAAAAGAAAAATGAGGAAGACCGTTAACAGTATGCGAATAGCTGCAGAGGAGCAATTTGGCAGAGAATGGCTTGGCACAGAGAAGACAGGAGTAGACTGAAGATATGTTCAGGCACTATAAAAATTACATTGAAGCATCTGTATGAGGCCTTCAAATCTTGGATGAATAATTATAAGCTCACCTTCAAATATATTTGTGTTTTCTTTCTGTGGAACAGGCAATAAAATAATTTTATAAATTGAATTATTATTACTATAACTTATTTAGATAATATCTTTCTGCTAGAAGAAATATTTCTTATGCTTTTATCCACAAATGATTATTATTAATGGTATTTGAATAGCTGCGATAGCTTTAACTCCTTTCTATGTTAATAGAGTAAGGAAATAACGCTCTATATTCTTTTGCTATTGGGTGATAAGGATTCATCCACCTTTTAATATGAAGGATGTGAAAGATGAAGACGTGCTCTTTAACGAAGGCTTCTATCTCCTAAGTTATGTATGTCTTACAGGAAGTAGTAGAAAAGATTTGCTTCAGATGTGTTAATCCAGACTGGTAACTTTAAACTCTCCCCAACGGTGTAAGTTAATTTAGAACCATAAAAAATCTTATTAATTCCTAAATAGTTAGGCTAAGAATGTTTCCTTATAAACAAGAAAGCTGTAATAAATGTTGATCTAATAAAAAAAGAGATAAAATACCTAGAAGAATGTAATCTAAGAGGGAAAAAACGTGCAATGTGAAATATAACCAGTTGGAGAATGTTATTTCAATTTTGTGGCGCGGCAATACTCTGTGAGTATATTTTTATCCGAATCGAAGCCAACGTTACAGTAGTAGAGAAAGAGTGGCATGGCGAGGTGTGGTTCGTCTCTCATTGTGCTTTATCAGGGGTGGTGATGGCGGGCTTTGTGTGTAGGTTGGAGTCATTCAGGCCGGACACAATGTGGTGCTGTCGGCTGTATGGTACCCGTTGGAAACCTGGTAGAGAATAACTTATTATGTTGAATCGATCCTCCAAAGCACCACACTCACACTCACAATGTTACTACTACCACTACTGCTACTGACACCCCCCCTCCACTCTTTATCTCATTCTCACTCTTTTGAAAGCAAAGTCCCCGCTCTTATAGCACAAACTCTTCACCACAGCTCTGCCAACCAGAACACCACAACTCTTCCCTTATGGCCTTCTCAATGTTAGCTCTTATACTCACGGAATGTAACACTGACAACGGTTCAACCAACAAACAACTCTGGAACCTAACAAACATGTAAACAATTTCAACAAAACAGAAAAAAAAAGAAAAAGGAAGTGACAAAACTGATATCAAAAAGTATAAATGTCACATAACGTGAAAATATTATTTATTCTTTATGATATAAAGGAAACCGCCAATTAAAGATCCCACGAACTTATTCTACAGAGATTTTCTAATAAACAATGAGAGGCAGAATACTGACTAAGTTCCACATTTGGCACATATTTTTATAAAATGTTACAATTTTGGTTAAAGATTGTTGTTTTTCAATCTCGAGGCACTTTCAATCGTGTGACTAATGCGTTCAGATACGTAGTATAATGGCATATATGTGGCGCAATTGAGCGGCGGTAGGTGCAAACTGCGTAGAGTTGTGGAGAGAATTCACAACACGTAGTTATTTCTATTACACAATCATAATGCAACTGAATTTACAATTATCCTGCTTTTGGGAAGTAAATACACACATCTAAATAAAGATAAATTAAAACTATAATTTCGACTTAATAATACTGAAACTAAAAATGTTGTAATCTTGAAAATCAAAATAGTACATCCAGACTACTGGATATAATATAATTAGTTACATCTGTATTTTGTTTGGTTGAATTTCTTTTAACAACTATTTTTGTCCTATCCAATGGATATAAATATACATTATCTTTAGTTCTACAAACAACTTGATTATAATTGCCATATTATTTAAGAGTTTCAATAGAATGAATGTGTTCCAATTATTGTAAACGTAATGGTAACAATAAGACACAGTTTTCATGAAACACAAATATCTTATAAACGAAGAATGTTTATTTATAAACTTAGCTTTCTATTTAAAATCTAAAGTTTATGGTAACTAAGAAATGTTGACTCACCATACCATACACTTACAGAGGAAAGCAATTTATCAATCTTAACTATTTACAACGGTTATATACAGCTAGTGAAGGCGTACTAATCCAAAAACATCTCTTTTAAAAATATCATTCCTTCCCCTCAATTTCTCCGCCGCGCATGCGCTAAAGAAATTTACAGAAAATCTTTAAAGGCTTGTTAAAAGGTTTCTGGAAGATAATTTCATTTAGAAGAAAAACTACTTATCACTAAGACATTTTTTTTTTTTTAAATTAAAGGTGCGGTGCGTTAACATCTATTTCGTGAAACACGATGAATATCTTTAAAAGTTCTTGGAGGTTATTAGATCCAGTTATTACACACAATAGCGCCCGGAGCCTTCTCAGTGCACTACCTACTGGCTTCTGGACAGTGTTCTCTCGTTACAGACAAAAGAGTGAGCTGTAGAGGCTCCTAGGATGAGAAAATTTATGGGTAGCCAGCCTGGATTCGAACCCGGGATCTTCGCGTTCCAAATCCAGCGCGCTAACTACTGAGCTATCCCTTCCCTTGCCACTGAGACTTTCCTCAAAAGTTACTAGTTTTCTTTCATGTATTGAATAGAGTTGCTTTGAAACCATCTAGGCGTTGCTTAGGATAAATAGAAACAAAATTTTTTTCTAATTGTACTCTACTTGGCTAACACTAGTATACTGGTAAATACTAATTTAAAAATAATGATGTTAAAAAAAAAACCTTGACGTAATGATACTGAATAGACTGAGCGACAATTTAAAAGGTAAGATGATAATACAAATATCTTTTATTATATAAAATTTTATCATGAATTTCCTGTCTCTAGAGAAGAAATGATACAGAGAATAACATGCAAGCATGAGAGGCAACAAAAAAATGAAAACGGTTTCCCATGTCAAATTTATGAGACATTTATTCTCTTTGAATTTTTACGAGTTATATGTATACATATGCATATTTGGTGTGTGCCCTATATTTGTATATTTATAACATATTAAAATAGGCGATACCTTTGAAGTGGTTTAATTGGTCAGGAAATTTAATAAGTAAAACTGTATATAAATCATGTTTAAACTGGGTGACAAATAATATTGTCCAATGCAAGAGCTAATTTGTTTTAATAAAAAAAAAAGGTTAATAAAATTACTCACCTCATAAATTTAATCCAAATTATATTACGATAGTAGTAAAAAATTTATTTATTTATTAATAAAAATCAATAATATTTAATATTTATTAAATCATTAAATTAACCAATCATCGAATAAAATAAAAAATAAAAAAAATTTCAAATCATAATTGAAAAATTTTCTTCCAAACACTGAATTATCACTTTCTCTTATTAATATACGTTTATTGGAAATTAATATTATAAAGATGGAGGAACCGGAAATGATATTAAAATAGTCACTTCATCATCACGTTTCCCAGCTACTTCCAACTAACATTATTTGGATAAAGTTGATTAAAATAAAATAACAAGATTAAATCTACTTAATATGCCAAGTTTAAAAGAAATCGTTATAGCCGTTTCCAAGAAAATGAAAAAAAATAAATAAATAAATAAACCATTCAATTAAATCGCAACCTCTGGATGGCGGAATTTTGATCGAAATATGTATGTTTAATTATCCTGGCGATAATTTATGTATTTATTTACATTAACTGGCAACAAACCCTTTTATAAATGATTATACAGACATCAATATTATGAATTTCTGAATAAATTAATGGTAGGACCTAGATAAATATATACACTAAAGGAAGTAGAAAGAAGAATACAAGTATATCAAAGAAAATAATATACAATAAATAAACTATAAAAAAAACAACGAAAATACTTATATATGAAAATGATGCACGTATTTAAATACAAATATAAATATATAGGTTTTTCTCTTCACATTGAAACTTAATATAAGTATTGCCTCAATGTGTTTGAATTACCTGACCATCGCTTGCTTAAGATAGTGGCCTTGGAAATAATTAGGGGTAAATTATCATGGTTTTCTGCGTGGATCATATTATTATGCCGGGTGTCTAATGGCGTGGGACCTAAGCCTATGTGGCTTTTATCCCTCCGATGCCCCCCATATTCCCTTAATTAATCTCCCTCGGTAGCTTACCGGTCAGTCTACAATATCCCAAGATATCCTTAAACTCCTACCCGCCCAGGCAATCCTGCGAGAATGGTGCCCTCCCAAATACGCGAAACCTAATACCAGCGAAACGGGGACACTGACATAAGTAGTGGTACCCCGTTTCCCTGACTCCGTCGTCGCAGTTCTGGCAAATGGGACTAGACGTCCTCCCTATGTTAAATAAGTGACTAGACACCCAAGTGTGTCCAGTCACTACACTAGACACCCAAGTGTGTCCAGTCACTACACTAGACACCCAAGTGTGTCCAGTCACTACCCCCACCAAGATCCTCAGACCTGTCCTACTGAGGGACAGGAGATACTCCGAAATTCCCTGCTTACTTGTTTTTATAAATCTTAGCAAATAGGTTACCATAGAAAAAACTTCTCGGATGACAAATATTTAGCCTAGAAACCAATATATGTCATGCCATATACATATTTATATTTATAATCATTTACAAAATTGAACCAAAACATTTAATCTGATATTTTATCCGTCGTAGCATGCATATTCATTTTTTCCTGACCGATTCCGGATTTGCATCCATTGTCGGAGCAAATTCACCAAGTTCGTGTAAAGAGTTCATCACTTCAACGTAATGTTTCTGTTACACTCACACTTGTTGGTTTGTTGGTTGCATATATGTTGGGAGGTTATAAGGTTATGTTACTATGTGTCTGTGTTTAATGACAAAATGGAATTATTATACATTATAAAATAGACATTAGAGAATAGTGTATAATAAATAGCATGAGAGACATTTTCCGTGGTAGCCTGCTTCATTTTGTGGTCATCGACCGGTTTCGGGCGTTCGCCCATCTTCATGGTTGCTGCGTTTTTCAGACAGTGAGACAATACAGACTTGCACAGAACAAATTCAGTTTACACACACTGAATTTGCTCTGTGCAAGTCTGTGTGGCCACACTGTCTGAAAAAACGCATCCTGAAGATGGGCGAACGCCCGAAACCGGTCGATGACCACAAAATGAAAGCAGGTTACCATGGAAAATGTCTCTGATGCTTTATAGCTCTGCGGAACCAACCACCATAACAATAAATAGCATGTTTTGAAGAATACTTTATAACTAAATTTTAAGTGTGGTTAAGTATGCTCAATGTTTTATCAAGTCATTTTTACTAGGGGGGGGGCGATAAGTTATTTCAGGAGTATACTGTACTAATAAGAATAGATACAAGTTTGAAGAATGGCAATGCAAAGTTTATGGACAGACAAAAGCTTGTACAAGTAATTAACCCTGCTTGTTATACATAAATATTGTTGTTTAATAATATAAATATTGTGTAACATATAAATATTTTTGCTTGTAATATAAAAATAATATTAACCTTCATTGTATTTAACATTTATTTATTATTTGTACAACCTTTAACTGTCCATAAACTTTGTATTGCCTTTCTTCAAACTTTATCTATTCTTATTAGTACAGTATACTCCTGAAATAACTTATCTTCCCCCCCTAATAAAAATAACTTGATAAAACACTGAGCATACTTAACAACACTATTAAAATTTAGTTATAAAGTTTCCTTCAAAACATGCTATTTATTATATACTACTTTCTAATGTCTAATCATAATTTATAATAATTCCATTTTGTCATTAAACACACACATACATAGTAGCATTACCTTATAACCTTCCGCACATGTATACAACCAACAAGTGTGAGTGTAACAGAAACATTACGTTGAAGTGAACTCTCTACACGAACTTAGTGAATTTGCTCTGGCAATGAATGAAAATCCGAAACCTGTCAAGAAAAAAAATGACTATGCATGCTACGACGGATAAAATACCAGCATTGTGGATCCATCCACATATTCAACAAAGTTTCGAATAAACTTTACATTTTGCAAGGAACATTTAAACAAAAATGTTATCTTAGCACAACCACATGAAAATGATTCTACCATTCTTTGCATGAGATATTCTAAAAACGTTTTTATTACCATTGTTTAATAAAATCAACTTCAACACAATCAGCTTTTAAAGAACATCACACCAATCATTCGAAAAGTAGTTTCACATAATCAAGACTACTGTTTAAAACTATGAATTTTTCTTTTTACTTTCTAGTAAATGTGGGTACACATTGAAGACTTATTCCAGCTAAGATAAAGAAACATAATTTAATTTAAAAATTTCCAATTTGGTGATTTAGTATAAACTGACGTTCTGCATATATTGCAACAGTTTTCTACAGAAACTCTAAACTTTTTAGAATTTAATTCCATAAAAGAGACTTTAAAAAAGAAGATTAATGGTATCTATATAACGGGGCATCATATTGATGAAGATGATAGCGGTCTCTCAAGAATAATCTTTTAACAAAAATATTATTATATATTTATATTTTCCATTATCATAATATTTTCGAATCATGAAATTTAAAAAACAAAAACAAAACAAAAAATATTTTATTAACTAAAAAATAAAAATTAAATACTACTTCCTAACAGTATGTAAAATATTAACATGAATAAAATTTAATGTAATATCTAAATGTAATTGACTGTAAAATTACAATTGATTCAATAAAAATAAGCAAAGTAAATTAAAATATCCTTGGAATTATATATATATTTTTTTAAAAAGAATGTTACATAGATACGCATATAATGTGTATATATAAATATGTAAACATATTTATGTTCACATAATATTCTAAGGATATCCAATGGAATATTTATAATTTACATATATGTTCACATATCATCCTAAAAAGACATAGAAAAATATTAAAAATATAAAATGTAGCACAGGTCATATTGAGTTTATAATATAGCAGTTTATCTTCAAAAAATTATTAAAATACCTTATATATATATATGTACTGAGGGGATATACATATATAATATCTACACATATGTGTATATATTGTAACAAGCTATAAAATAAACAAACTTATTGGAATACATATATATGTATAGTGGAACGAAAGAAATGAAAATAACAGGTAACTTCATAAATTAGAAGCGAACCAAAGTAACTTTATATAAAATTGGAGATAGGGTCGTTTTTTTTGTTTATTTTTTATTTATTTTTTTATTTTTTTTTTTTGCTAAATTGAGGACGATAATATAAACATGGCGATATTAATATATATTTTTGGATGAATATATTATATAATTAATTATTAGTATTATTTATAGAGCATTTATGTTAATTTGATGTGTATTCTTATATATTCTGTAAACTGACTTTAGGATGACATATATCGTAGACAGATTTGTAGATCATCAAAGATATCCAATAATAATCAATGATTCGTCTTTTTTTTTCCTCAAATATTTTTTTTCGTTCTCTCTTAATCTTTTATGTTCAGAAAAAATAAGTCAAAGAATAAAAAAATGCCATAAGCTTTCAAAAGAAAATATAGTTAACCATCCCACATATCCAACTATTACAGTGTCAAATAATTTACATGAAAATACAATAGCACACATGAAGGTAAAGTGCAACTTTTATGCGCTCAAGTTCAGGTGCGAGAGTTGTAAAATTAAATTTGCTTACTTAAGCGTTGAATATTCATTTTTTTCCCTGGAACATTTAACAACTAGTTATTAAAATAAGAAATAAAAACACGTAATAGCAAACTGGAGTACTAGGTAAATTTTTAGAGTACTTTCAGATTAATTACACAGTATTTCATTGGAGAATTTTTCCATGATAGCCTGCTTTAGTTTTAGTCACCGTCTTGTTTCGGTCGGCTTTCTCCCCCATGTGTAAACTGACTTTGTCTCTGTACAAGACTGTGGTGACCACAAAATGTAGCAAGCTGTCATGGAAAAAAATCAAAATTTGTCGATGTTTTCCAGTTCTGCGGACTCAACCACGGACAATTATTGTTAATTATATAATAATATTTTCTGTTGTTTATTTGGTTTTATAAATATTTTTAAAAATGTTAAAAACATATGAATGAATGAATATTTGCTTTATTATAAAAATATAAACTTACAAAAACTTAGATAAAAAACATAAAGCATACAGCAATGGCTGAATACAGCCGTCTGCCAGGAGTTTGGCGTGATAATTATAATACAAACAATAACAAAAATAAAATAAAAGAAAAACAAATAAATAAATTAAATTATATTTTCCATTTTTGCTTTCCTTTATTCCAATGCATGCGTTGCATAATTATACATTGGTTTTATATTTTCCCCTATCAATAAAGTAACTAGTTCTCCTTTTGAGATTACATAATTTCCTAAGTACCTTCTTCTAATAGATCCTAATATAGGACATATTGCCATAAAATGAAGGGTATCCTCTATCTCATTTCTATTACATAGCGTGCAAATATGAATCCTATCAGGATCCCAAGCATTATAATTTAAATTTAGTAAGTCCCCCCTTACTTTAAAAACTATTCTTATAACGTCAGCATTATTTAAATCATTGATATAGGGATACTTTACTGGCAATAGTTCTTTGTATAATAGGTGGTACTGAGCCGCCTGCGCTTTTAATAAAAATTCGTTAATAGCGTTTGCCTTCATAATTTCCAGAAGTTTCTCTATCTGTTTAATGCAGTTTTCTAGAGAACTAAAGGGACTCTCTTTGGTGAAGTTAAAAACATATATTTTACTGTTGTTTAATGGATTTTTGGCAATTTTATTACAAACGGTAGAGTTGTTGGGGGGGGGGGGGCTCATTGATTATTAAAGATAACAAGACTTGTTACATACTGAAACTGAATTCAATGAAATAAATTTGCTATCATCAATTACTCCAGCAAAATTATTATTGGAATATCCTAGCTTCTGCGGCCATTATCATGCAAAATACTAAGGAATCCTATAAGACTTTGGGTTTTTATATACACCGATATTTCGCCTTATTAGTCTACGAACTTAATCCAACAATTTAAGAGCCTACTTTTTCAGCTATATGGACGAAACAACGGTTTGCCCTAAAAAATATACGTGGTCTCTTTACACGAAGACACAGAATTTCTTAATGTTTTGCTAAGTATTATTTCATTTTATTGAACTTTTAGAAACCTTCTCTTCGTCCATAGCTCGCATGAAAAAATATTATGTTTTAGAATAATCGATAGAATTGATTAAAAAAAAATTTTTGTTTAATTTCATCCAATTATTGAAACCATCTTTTTACAGCATGAACGGAAACCTAGACAACAGTTAAGAGGAAATTATAAGTCAGTCCCAAATTTTTCTATTTTTTTTAATTTATTTTTACCTATATATATATATATGTACGTATATAAAATGATAATTTAATAAAAGTGATAATTTGTTTGTGAGAAATGATTCTGTTATTGATCAGATAAATTCTGACAAATATAGAGAAGAGTGTGTTCCTCATTTGTAAAACTTTGTTAAAGTCATTGTTATTAGTAGTTTTACAATGTTATCAACACAGAACGTTTAATGACAACGATGGCATCACTAATTTCTGATTTTCCAACACAATAATTAATTTGAAACACTTTTTTTGTAACTACTTTGTAATAGAGTGACAGGCTAATTAATGGGGGAAAAAAAAAATAATAAAAAATAAATAAATATCTTAGACGAGCCATTTCGTCGGTGATCTCTACATTACCAGGCGGCTATCCCAGTTTAACAACACTTTCTTCAGCAACACACTCATACATAAAACACACGGCCATGCTGAGGTAACTTGATATGTGAGTTGTGGATTCCAATCGGAGCTGCCAATTTTAGTGGATCTGAATTCTAAAATTTTCGATAAAACTTATTTTCGAAATGTCAGTATTTGAATCCTTAAAAATTCCGAATCATATTTCAAAATTAATAGTTTAGCTAATGATAAAGTGCTTAATTATATAAAATATGGAATGTAAAGTGGTTTTTAGTTAATTTACAATATAATAAGTGTATTTAATAGATATACTAATAGAAAAATAAGAGAATGTAAAAAAACAACATTTGTATTTTAATGTTATTATTTTTAATTCGTAAAATATTCAATTAACATAACAGATAATTTGCGGAATACCACCACCTGTTCAGCCATTATTTTCCATTTACATTTGAGTGGGAGAGAAAGAGAATGTGAGAAAACGAGAGAGAGAGAGAGAGGAAAAATAATGAACCAATTGGAATAGAGGAAGTTTGCAATAACAGTATAATGCGTGGGGAAAGGTGGGAGTTTTTTAATTGGCTATAAGCGTATACATAAGCCATTCTAATTTCTAACTAGCTAACCAAGCTAACATTTTAATTATTACGATGAAAAAGAATGCTTTTTATTGGATGGCCACTAGATTTGTTTGTATGTGTGTGTTTGTGTTTGTGTGTGTGTGTATGCACTTAGTGGGGAGTGAGGGTGGTTAGTAGGAGAGAACTAGAGAAACTAACACACACGAATAAAGATTTATTTTAATAGATTTGTCAATAATTTACCGAAGACGGCTCCAACTAAATTTATTATTTTTGACTCATGTATATACAAATTAGTACGGTCGGGGTGTTAATCGTTCACCAATAGGTACATCTCGCTCTCTCACTCTCTCTCTCTCTCTCTCTCTCTCTCTCTATATATATATATATATATGAAATAAAATGAAAACAACCGGTTATTCTAATGAGTTAGATACTTTTTGATTATACCAATTAATCATTTTAATATAATAAATTATCATTTTATACCGTGATGCTTAATATAATTAACTTAAAAAATAATAATAAATTTTACTGTTATGTATTTAGACAGACGATAGATACAAGAGGCAGGCAACTATTTAAATTTTCTATTAGTTTTTCCTTTTATCATTTAAGATATTTGGCATTTTTCTCAGGATCTTGTACACCCTTGAAGTGTGTTCTATAATATACGACATGGCAAATAGTTTGCGACAAAAAAACATCACTAGTTTAATGAAATTTAAAATTCTTCTAGTAAGAGAATAAATTCTCAATACTTCTAGTAAGAGAAAGTATTGTAATCGTGTTAAATTTGCGATATCTAGTTTTTAACGGAAATATCGTGAGTCCAAAAAAAGTGGTTTAACAAATGGTCTGTATGTGTATGTGAACAGCATAGCTCAAAAACAAAAAAAACCGTAGAAAGGTGAAACTTGATATTCTGTCTGTGCGTTATCTGTCAAAATTCCTCAATCGGAAGTACCACTTTACTAGTTTTTTTTTTTTTTTTTGCGTTTTTCTTAAAAATGGCACCGACGATTTTCTTCAAACTTAGTATGTCAACTACACATACAAAGAGCTACAACGTTTATTGGAAAAAATTTCTCTAGGAAAATTCATTTAAGGGCACTTTTTGGGGGAGGGGTGAGATTAGGTTTTCCTCTAAAGTGCTGTTTCAGTTTATTAGACAATACGATCATCTAAATAATGTTAATTAGAATTAATATGTTGTTGAAATTCCGAGTTTGAAAAAAATCGCATAACCGGAAGAGCATTTACTTTACCATTTTACTAAATAATTTTTTTTTTTTTTCACTTTTTCGGCGATTTTCTCAAAAATGGCTCCAACAATTTTCTTGAAACATCATATATAAACTAATCATACAAAGATCTAAAACTTTTATTTAAAACATTTCTCAGGGGAAAATTCATTTAAGGGCACTTTTGGTGGAAGGGTGGGGTTATGTTTCTCTCTAAAGTGCTATCATAGTTGAATATACAATTCTACCATCCAAACAAAAATTAATAAGAAATAAATAGATGGCCAAAATTCTGAGTTTCAAGAAAATTAGTAAAATGCACTTTTACTGTATAATTTTTTTTCAGTTTTCGACGAATTTCATTAAATTTGGTACACAAACTATAAAATTTGTCAATTATAATTTTGAGAACTGGAGTAAGAGGAAGTTGTGTGAGTGTTTCTCACGAGATTTTTTTTTTTTTTTTTAATATTAAATCTTTTTAAGGAAAACTGCCTTCCAATCAACCCCTCCCCACCTTCTATTGATGCAGTTAGATTATTAAGTGACAAATTAAGGGTTCCTCCAATCAAAGAAACAAAAATTTCTTTGTCTCGGATATGCTTCTTTTTAATATTTTCAGCTCAATAGTTCGAAAAACAATATTATATGACAGTTTTTCCATATCTACTTAAAAATCTCCAGGTAAAACATTCCAGATAATTTTCTCTCATTGCAATTTAATACAATACAATAATACTGCCAAATTTTTCTTTAAACCTTTTTTATTTTTATCTATTGTAGATAGTACTTAAATTAGTTACATTACAGTTCAAAAGAGAGAGCCAATGGAACAAACTCCAATGTTTGAAATTTGACGTCACACATTCCCCAGTATCTACGAGTATAAACATCAATTTTTCCAGGTATTTGTTTCAAATATAAGTGATGTCTATATCTGTATAGTTATATTCCAAGTTTAAAGAAAATCATTTGGTATCTGTTTTCAAGAAAATTGCAAAAATCTCCAAAAATAATTGATTAAACTCGCACTACCGATTTTATCGATTATTAACCCGATTTCATCAAATCTGGAATTCTAGCATTACTTCAGAATGTAAGGGTCATTCAATAAGTAACGAGACAAATCGCTGTACCTCTGAAACGCTTTGTGCGATCAATACAATAGTTTCAGTGCGTCAAGTTGGCATCCTTCTACTACTTAGTTTCTCATCACCTTGTTCGAGAGTATTTGGTAAGCATAACGTTAAATGTGTTTAGTTAACAATGGCGAGTCTGCTCGAGCATCGCACCTCGGAACAATTTCCGTTCAGTGATTAGATTTTTAGTTGCAGAAGGTATCAAAGGTTGTGAAATCCATGAAAGAATGTTGAAAGTGTACGGGAATAATTGTTTGAACCGTTCTAACATTTACAAATGGGTAGAACTGTTTCAAAGTGGCCGTGTAAGTGTCTGTGACGAACAATAAAGTACATGACCGGTTGAACTTTGCAACTTCCTCCCTCGAATCTCGCATTAACGCGTTACTACAGGAAAACAGGCGCATTACTGTTGTACTGATAGTTGAAGAAGTGAACGCGAGTGTTGGAACTGTCCATAACATATTCAGAATAAGCACCAGTACAAGAAAGCTTGTGCGAGATGGGTTGCAAGACAACTTACAGACGCCCACAAAGAAAGGGGGTGCGAGATCCTCCCACATCCTTCCCAACAGCCCCGACCTCGCCGCATCGGACTTCCATTTGTTTGGACTCCTTAAAGAGGCTCTACGGAGGAAACATTTTCAATTCAATGAAGAAAGTCAGGAATGATGAAAATCAGGTGTAAAAGTGGCTTCGAAATCAACCAAAAGAATTTTGTGCCAGAGACATACATAAATTAGAAGTGTATAAATGTTGCTGGGGAATATGTTGAAAAGTAGCCAAAGTTTTATATGGATTAAAATAAATCGTTTTTGAGCTATGTATCGTAACTTATTGAATGACCCGCGTACCTTAATATTATATAAGTAATAGAATCATACCAAAAAGATAAATTTTCCCTGCAAAATGTTTCGAATAAAAGTGATAGATATATATGTGTTTAAACAGTACACTAAGTTTAAAGAAAATCGTTGGTCCCATTTTCGAGGAAATCACTAAAATGTTGGAAAAAAAAATTAGTAAAATGGCACTTTAACATAAACAAAACAAAGCCAACTGCTAAAAACATTTCTTTCTTACTCAGGGAATCCGAAAACATGTATTTCCGGTGAAAAGTAACTTTCAGAAAGTTGACCCTAACGTACAAATACTTCCTCTTAACGGGAGAGTAAAAGATAGTAAAAAAAAACAAAACAATTAACTTTAGCAGAAAATAAACTTTTGAATAAAAGTTATAGAACGTATGTAATTTTTTATTCAATATACTCCAAGCTTGGATAAAGTGTTTCATGAGAAAACGCTTTCTAAGTTCAGATTTACTTGTAAAGAAAAGTAGCTCATATCACACTATGAAGTCACTTATAGACGTATCACCGAAAACAATCCAAGTTTTAGGTCCTTTTAGATACAAAAATTTCCTTCTTTGTTAACTGTTGTTCCTTTAAAGAGACATCTCTACGTAATGGGGCTAATGCCGGATCCATTTTTCAGAGTTTGTGAGACAGAGGAGGAAACACCCATCCATCTTATGACAGTTTGCCTGGATTGTGAGGAAATTAGTTTCAGGACCTTTGGTCGGAACAAGATGTCTGTGGAAGAGCTTAGGCTATTTCCCCTTAAGGTTATTGTCCGATTTGTTTGGACTGCGGTGAATCTTAGATGGATTAGACCCGTGTATGGATATTCGTTCTGGACCGAATTTGTTGTTGTTTTTCTTGGGGTAGCTATATGGGCCCAGTGGAGCTTTGGATGGCGTACGGTTTGGTCCCTCCCCACAGACAAATAATAATAATAACAGTTGTTCCAATATATATATATATTTTTTTTTTAAAGGTGAATTTATGAAAATACAAATAATCTTTTTTTATCTCGGCGAAGATTTTACGGTGAAACATCAAGGAGGAAGTTTTTTTCTTCTTCTTGAACCTATCCCTTAAGTTTAGACGTTTTATGTTGAGACAACCTACTCCTCGAACTCTTAAGGATCAATCAAGTCCTCCCTCAAGTGACTCTTTTTACATTTTCATCGATCCCTATATGCTCGTTGCCACCACCACATTGGGACATCTGCTTTAGAACATTGAAGACAAAGGAAATTTCAAACCTGTCGCACCTCTAGTGCCGAATCGGAAACCAGGGAAAATATCTTTAACCACAGCCCTGCCTTTTATCAATGATAAAGGATTTATTGGTGGAATAAATGCCTGAGAGAATATCAGGCCATCTGTGAGGCCTTGGTGTAATTTATCTTCTATAGGAACTAAATTAAGTCGTGAACTAAATGGAGTAATTTTTCAAATTTATTATGTGGGAATCATTTTTTAATAAATGATACTTATTATTGTTATTAATGGTAAATATGTACTTATTTTTTAGATAACATAGTGTGACCAAAAATAGAAACTTAAAAGAAATCTTTAAATGCCCCAAAACATAATTTTGTAAATATATACGTTCAATAATAATTTTTTTTGCAAAAAAAATTCTATATTTTGCAATCGTTTCCCATAATTCTCATTTTTATAAAAAAAATTTGAAGGAAATTCCTATAAAACTATTAAAATAAAGGACACAATTTTCAATTTTGATAAAAATAAACAAATGTAAAAGACCAATGAATATAAATACAAAAAGGTCTAAAATAAAGAACTGTCTCAGAGACATTTTCCGTGGTAGCCTGCTTCATTTTGTGGTCATCGACCGGTTTCGGGCGTTCGCCCATCTTCAGGATGCGTTTTTCAGACAGTGTGCCAACACAGACTCGTATAGAGTAACTTAGTTTCACACTAACTCGGACTTTACATATTGACAAACGACTAACATGGAATACAGATACTGTGTTGGCACACTGTCTGAAAAACGCTCCCTGAAGATGGGCGAACGCCCGAAACCGGTTGATGACCGGAAAATGTCTCTGATGCTTTCCAGCTCTGCGGAACCAACCACCACCACAATAAAGAACTGTCGTCTGAAATTTATCGAAGAATTTTTCCCTGATGGTCTTTTTTATTTAGTGGTCATCGGCCAATTTTAAGCCTTCACCTCTTATCAGAAGCCATTATACACACTTTTGAATATTACTGTGCTACAATTATTGAAGTGATGTGACATTTATCATACTGTTAACATCTTGATGATGAAGGAAAGTTCTAAACAAAACGATGACCACAAATGAAGTAGGTTTCACGGAAAGAATCTCTTAATGTTTTTTTAACAATGTGACCCCCAATCACTCAGATTCTGAACGATAAAGGGATTAATATTTCTAAATCCAAATTGATATATTTGTTTATGTGCGCTGAGTGTTCAAAGCTTGTCAAGTGTGGGTATTAGCCACACATATGGTATCAGGAATTTTTGTTTACCTCTCTCTCTTCTGCAGAATATCTGGATTCCATGTCAGTCGTTAGTCAATATGTAAAGTCCGAGTTATATCTGTTGAAAGAAGAATATCATAGCGTTATGTGTTAGGACTGGCTTGATCGGCGAACAAATATTGCTGACTTTTATCAGATTTTTTAAAGGCAGGTTCACGGTTCACGCTTTCTTTTACCTTCGGGGAAGAATATTTCCTTATGAATTGCAGTTCGTAAAAGCCACCCTATCCACTCAAGAAGTCTTAAACAAAAAAATTAAGAATAATAATATGTTACATTAAAATAAATAGTATTTGTTAAACAGAACAACATGGTTCATGCTAAATGCAATCAATAGTCTCTCTTGCATTCAGCAATTAATTAAAAATAATAAAAAGTAGAGTTAAGGAAAATTAAAACTCTTCAGACAGCTTGTTTTCCTAGATCCCAGTTTTCCAAAAAAACCATCTATTGGGGAATATATTTTCCCAGCTTCTGGTATTTTTTCTTATTTGTCATTTTTCTACACTTTCACCAACAATAAAGTTCTATATAAAAGTGAATTTACTTTGTTTCTTTTTGATGATAAAACAAATATATTTAATCAGATGTTAACAACACTGGGATATAAGGAAGTTATGTTGTTGTACCGCCATGTGTGTTGTACCGATATGAAGTATGTTATGTGTACCGCCAGTTAAAGGTTTATTGCAGTCCTGATCATGGATTTTATTTATGCATTAATATGTGTATAAAATTATAGTAAAGTATGTTCACTATCCACCTTGGTCTACGACACCTGACCGGTTGGACGTAAAGCCCCCCCCTGAAAATATAGGCAATTACTTTAATTATACTTAATTTGTCCAACACTGAAATTACTATTCACTAAAACATAACCCATACGGACATATTCGGGCACACAAACTTTGAAATGAGTGATTTTTTTTATCATAGTATTTGTAATTTAAACAATTAAAAAAAAATAATATGAGATAATAATTAAATGTTATTAATTTTCAACAATTAAATATTATAATTTACAAATACGTAATACATGGTTGGTAAAAGTGAGTTTAACGTTAACATCAACAAGAACCAATTTATAGTTGTTTCTGTGGTACGAGTAATTGCCCAAATTATAGTTACACGCACGAACACCCTTATATTAATTTTAATTGCTACATAAACTATATCTGCTGGATTTAATAATTAGATCTATATGTTAGATAATTTCATCAGCAAATTTAATACTTTGTATTAAAATAATAACAATATATAATTTATATTGCTTTAAATATACATATGGGGCAAATATTCGGACCTCAGACAGATATCTTTCTCAGACAAGTTATAGCTACTAGATTTGATATCTTTATTTTGAAATATTTATTTTATAAATTAACAGATAAAAATAAAAACTAAAATGATAAGAGGAGATTTTTCTTTCCTACGCCATGTCTTCGGCTATACAGACATTCTACGTCGCACGGCACAGTATAAAAGAAATACTGGCGATTGAAGTTGTTCGTTTAGTTAGATATCCAGCGGGCACGTGAGAATGATCTCGGACGCGAAGTACTTTACCCCCTCTCTTGAGAAGATAATCAATAATAATCTGATGATTCTCAACAACGGTGCCGCAACACATTTTAATACATACAAGGGGTTCAATCCTGGAGATATTTTACCAGGATTGAATGGAATCCCTTAAGCCATTTTAAAAACTTTAATAACCAATATAAGGGATATCTTCTTAGAATTTGCAACCACATATGGAAGACCGGTCAGTCTCCCGACAGTTAGCGGGAAGCTATTATTGTACCAGATATAGAAGGGAAAGATCCTAGCGACTCCTCCAACTACAGACCCATTTCGTTGACCACTTGTTTGAGTTAAATCCTCACAGCAATGGTTATTTCTTTGTCTAAAACAGGTTAATGATTTCTGAATTTTCTCGATAAAACTTCCATACATATTTTTCAAATGAAATGAAAATGGTGTCAGATGTTAAAAGTATCTGAGTTTATGGAGAAACCAAGTTACAGAGGGGTTCTATCGTATTAAATTTGCAACTTCGGTTTATTCACTTTTTTATTTACTGTATTGCTACACCAGTGTTTTTATGATACCTGCGTGCATTCGATAACATTGCACAACACAAGCACATCACTTGTGCATACACCGGCGCACATACACAGTCTGAGTGGAAGAAGCGACAAGCGGTAGTTTTTGGAAGCAAAACAGCGCACGACATTGTCCGCTGTAGGGATAGGGATTGTAGTAAATTGGAGGGAGAGTGATGCGGCGCAGGGTGAACGTAATGTTTTGAGATTTGGTTTCATTCATTTTAATTTTCCATTTTTTTGAACCACATTACTAAAGAAATGGGGGAGGTCTTGGAGATTTCTGTGTGCAATTACTGGATCGCGATTAGAAAAGAGGAACGGTGAGGAGAATAATTTCTATATGGTTGGAATATCCATATGAGAGTGATTTTCCGCCTTGTACTCGAAAGTATCGGTGGCCAAATAGGACTTTAGGATAAGATAATAGGTGAGTGGATGGAAGGATATCCTTAATTTTCTGAAGCAGACCCAGTTGCCTCACCCGTACGAAGGTTTGGTTCACATCTAGGAAGACATTCCTACTTCTAAAGGGAGGATGCGATAGTTGGAGACTATCTATAATTCTATAATAACGAGATGACACTGTTGTTATAGAATTGGTGACGTATGATTCAACTAAGTTTAATAATGAAACTGTTAAAACTGACCTCTATGAACACAAGTTCAAATTTGAATAAATATGTCTACGAATGTCCGATATCTGGTAAAATGTACGATATCCAATTAATATATCTATAAAATCAAAATAAATCAACTTATCTATGACAAAATAGAAGCTAATAATAGTTACATCAAATGAATATCATATTATTTGGCATAAGGTTATATTTTGGGATATATATATACATAGTAACGATGAAATGAAACTCATCTGAGTATATACAGATGTATGTAGGGGTCACAAGTAATGTTCGGCGAATATATTCTTGTTTAGAATGTGTAATGGATCAGAGATACTAGACGCATAACTGTCGAATAGACGTATAACTGTCTAACTTGTATATATATATGTTATATAGCATAACGACGAACTGTTGTTGCTCGTATTGATACATAGACTTTACATTAACCAGTATAGTGTACATATTGTTGACAACTTTATGATTTACATTATACAAGTTACATAGTTGTAGTTGTACAGTTATATTTATATATATTAAATATATATGTGTTGTGTGTGCAGTGTATCATGTAGTTAATGTTATATATAAGGTAAAGGCTTACTGTACAAAGGGATGTTCAATACAGGCCCATAAGAAATATCCCGAAGTAGATTAGTTACTTATGCATTTCCACTTCTAATACATTTGTTTAAAGCCAAACGCTAAATACAACTAATAACATATCGATTACCTTTAAGGGCCATTATATAAACCTTAAATATAAATTCTAATTGAATCTGAGAAATTATAACAATGACGAAGTGTATTCAAACTGAGTAAAGATGTTTAAAATAACACTACCTGAAGATTAAATTACATGTCTTTGGTGGTCGATGTTGATGGTTTCCCTGAATGTGTACCATGATTAAGGTCTTTCCTGCATTCTTTGAAACGCTTAAACCATTCAGAAACTTAAGTGCGATTCAAGTAAACATTTTTCAGTGCATAATGATCTCTCCCACTACTCCATCCGAGTTTGAACATAAATTTTATGGGTTGCTTGAATTTTCTATCTTAAATTTCCCATGATAAAAAAAAAAATGATAATAAACTATATAAATAATCAACCTAAGTATTGTAACCGTGTCAAATTTTCGATATTAAGTTTTCACCGGAAATATCCGTTTTGAAGTCCCTTGATCCAAAAAAAGTGGTTTTTAGCAAATGGTCTGTGTGTGCATGTGAACAGCATAGCTCAAAAACGAAAAACCGTAGAAAGTTGAAACTTGATATTCCGTTTAGGCATCACCAAGGGATCTGGACTGTACGATATCTGTCAAAATTCCACAACCGGAAGTACCACTGATTTTTTTTTTTTTTTTTTTTTACTTTTTTTGCGTTTTTCTCAAAAATAGAAACATGGTATATCGACTACAAACAAATACAACGAGCTACAACTTTTATTTGAAACATTTCTCTGGGAAAATTCATTTAAGGACAGTTATGGGCGAGGGGTGGGGTTAAGTTTTCATCTGAAGTGCTATCTCAGTTTATTAGACAAGTCTGTCATCTAAATAATGTTAACTAGAATTGTATATGTTGTTGAAATTCCGAGTTTGAAAAAAATCGGATAATCGGAAGTACGTTTAATTTACCACTTTACTAAGTGGTTTTTTTTTTTTCACTTTTTCGCAATTTTCTCAAAAAATAGCTCCGTCGATTTTCTTGAAACTTCTTATATAAAGTAAACATACAAAGATCTAAAACTATTATTTAAAACATTTCTCTGGAAAATTTCATTTAAGGGCACTTTTAGGGGAGTGGTGGGGGTTATGTTTTTCTCTTAAGTGCTATGTTATTCAATTCTATCATCCAAACAGAATTAATTAGAAATAAATAGATGGCCAAACTTCAGAGTTTCAAGAAAATTAGTGAACCGGAAGTGCGCTTTTACTGAACAGTTTTGGACGTATTTCATTAAATTTGGTGCACAAACTATGAAATTTGTCAATTATAATTTTGAGAACTGGAGTAAAAGAAAGTTGTGTGAGTGTTTCACACCAGATTTTTTTTTTTTGTTTATAGACTTTTTTTTTTAGGAGATAGTGCACTACGACTTGAAAGATCTCCTGTGCCTCCCTACGGAATGAGGTAAAAACCTTATAAATAAATAAATATAGCGAAACTTACAAAAATTAGAGTGAGGGGGGAAAGTCGTGTGAGTGTTTCACACTACATTTTCAGAGAGAGAGTCGAGTGATTGACTGTCTGTGCTTTGAATGTTGTTGGTTAACTTCCCAACATATTCTGAAGGGAACGAAAAAGCTCGAAACCGATGGATGATTACCAAAAAAATAAGAGTAAAAAACAGGTTGTTTTGAAATCACGTTGGGCGTTTGTTTATAAGAATCTGACTCTGTTCTTGAAAATCTCTTAATCTTCAAAAACAATTTGTTTGGTTTATATATTTTAAATAATTATTAACACCAAGGTTGCACACAAATAAAACTAAACTATTACTAACAAAACATATAAAAAAATACATATATATAAAAAAATAAAAATGTCAGAATTAAATAATTTTTTTTTATATTGTTAATCCTATTATATTAATGGAAAACATTTTACTAATTATCAGATCAATGTGTCATGTAAAGCAACACTGCTGGTATATAGCCGTGTTCTTTTTTTTTCATTATTTTTTTATTTTTTTATTAACGCAAAAAACTTCTCAATTCTTGTATCTACTTCCCATGCCCTCATCACTATTAACGATCACTTATATGTCATTAAAAATTAAGCCCACTTCAGAGTTGGTTTTTTTTTTTTTTTTTCTTTCACCCGTTTTTTTTTCTTTTTTAACACGTTCTGTCATCATGTTATCACATTAAAGAATAATTCTGCTAGCCCATATTTCTTCATTAGAGTTTCCTAATTAAACTATCAAAATTAAAATTATAATTATTTATGATTTCACTAATGTCTCTAGTTAGTTGTGGCAAATTATAGCGTAAATAAAAAATCTGGTGTGAAACATTCACACAACTTTCCGCTTACACCAGTTCTCAAAATTATAATTGACAAATTTTATAGTTTGTGTGTCAAATTTTAATGAAATTCGTCGAAAACTGAAAAAAAAACTATCCAGTAAAAACGCACTTCCGGTTTATTAATTTTCTTGAAACTTGGAATTTTGGCCATCTATTTATTTCTAATATAATTTTGTTTGGATGATAGAATTGTATAATCAACTATGATAGCACTTTAGAGAAAAACATAATGACCCCATCCCTCCCCCAAGAGTGCCCTTAAATGAATTTTCCCAGAGAAATATTTTAAATAAAAGTTGTAGATCATTGTATGTTTAGTTTTTATATGAATTTTCAAGAAAATCGTCGAAGTCATTTTTGAGAAAATCACGAAAAGGTGAAAAAAAAAAAATCATTTAGTAAGGTGGTAATGTAAACGCACTTCCGGTTATCCGTTTTTTTTTTTGAAACTCGGAATTTCAAATCATATACAATTCTAATTAATATTATATAGATGATAAAATTGTTTAATAAACTGAAATAGCACTTTAGAGGAAAACCTATCTCCATCGCTCACCCATAGCTGTACCCTTAAATGAATTATCCCAGAGAAACATTTTCAAATAAAAGTTGTAGCTCTTTTGTATGTGTGATTGATGTACCAAGTTTAAAGAAAATCGTCTAAGTCATTTTTAAGTGAAATGCAAAAAAGTAAAAAAAAACCAACAAGTAAAGTGGTACTTTTGGTTGAGGAATTTTGAAAGATTATCCACTATCAGATGCCATGATAATACCTAAACGGAATATCAAGTTTCAACTTTCTATGGTTTTTCGTTTTTGAGCTATGTTGTTCACATACACAGACCATTTGCTAGAAACCACTTTTTTGGACTCCAGGGGACCTCAAAACAGATATTTCCGGTGAAAACTCGATATCGAAAATTTGACAAGATTACAATACTTCCTCTTACTAGGAATAAGAGAAAGTATAAATGCATATATTTTGTTAAAAATAATATTTTGATTGTAATAATGCTTTTCGAATGAAAATAAGAGAAAATTTGCAATGCTTTTTCATACACAATATTTATTGTTCTGCCCTCTGGGGCATATATATATATATATATATATATAATGCGGAAGGTTTGCCTACTCGCGTGCAAGCTATATATAACTACATCTATAACCTCAGCCTCAACAACATAGGTATATAATTTTGACAATATTTAAGAGTCATTAATTCTCGAGATTTGCCATTACGGACAATGGACATTCATTTTTATCTTACAGTGCAAGTACGTCTTACTTATTGACGTACTTGCACTGTAAGATATGCGATAAAAACAGATTTTTCGTATATTTTGAAAAGCGCCACCTACTGAAAATTTTGTATACTAAAAACACAATCTATACCTCAGCCTCAACAACATATAAATTTGACAACATCTGAGAGTCATTAATTCTCGAGATTTGCGCCATTACATACAATGGACATTCATTTTTTTTATATAAAAGAAGATAACATTTCTTTAACCTTCAAATTTTGCTCGTATGTTCGAACAAATATGGTTACATTGTGGTCCAGTAGAGCACGCCCGTAACATTAACTAACTCCATATAATATTTGAAATTTTACGCCACAAATCTTGCGCAATTATTTAAAATAAATTTTTTTTTTTTTAATCCAAGAAAATATTTCAAATAAAGTGATAGGTATTTATGAGGGTTAATAGTAAAGAAGATTAAAAGAAAATCATTGTAGCTGTGTCTTCGAGAAAACTGAGGACAAGTTAAAAAAACAAAAAAAAAAAAATAAATCAGTAAAAGTCGCATTTCTGGTTGATGGATTTGGAACCGAAATCTTTGTGTCAGATGCGGTGATAGTACCACCTATAGGGAATACGAAATTTGAGAAATTTTGGAGATATTTTGTCACACACACACATACACCATTTGCTAAAAACATTTTTTTCAAACTTAGGAGACTTCAAAACATTGTATCTCCGTGTGTAAACTCAATTCTTTGAAAATTTGACACGATCACAATACAATCCATTTCTCCTAAGGGTAAGGCAAAAGAAATAAGTACTAAATTAATATCATCAATATCATAAAAAGATAATCCCTTCCACTATCTTTCCACTATGTGTTGATATCAAATTTTCAAAATTGGTGTATATACTGTTAAATATGTGACCAGCTAATAATAGAATAACTCAAGATAGTGGAGGAGTGCCATCGCTGGATGTCTCTTCTCCAATTCACCACATTTTTATTATTTAAGTTGTCATTTAACATATTTTGCAGTTGCAGTTGTAAATATCAATAAAAGAAGAGAGAGGAAAAAAAATATGTTGGATCTCTGAGACAGAGAATGGCATTTTTAGAAATTGGCTTGGTCTCTCTCTCACTCTCTCTCTATCACTTACTTTCTCTCTCATCGATGTTCATTCTTAGAAAAAATATTATTCATGTGAAAAGACTGATGCAAGGGTACGACATGTGGGGTGGGGTGGGGGGGTAAATTAATTATCTAGAATGTCATTATTGATGACAGAATAGGACTGCGCTAGTTCGAGATAACAGATAATGGTGAATCAAGATGAGCTCGTACTTTATGTGGATGAACGCTCCTTTCCTTTAAACAGAGTTAAGAAGAAGGATAAGTAAAGTTGGTCGACAATCAGAGCTGAACTGTTTCTATAAACAGCATTCGTAAGGGAAATTTGAAAGTCACTTCGGGGTACATGATAAAGTCCGGGTTGCCAAAAAGGATTTAGTAAAGAATATCCGCCGTAAGAAGACTAGAGATTATCTCCAGTTTTGGCCAGGCATATCTAAATGAGATAATTTATACAAAAAGCAATAAAAACAAACCGTGCAGTAACCGATTAGTCGAACCGTGCATTGTACTAAAATGGAATTAAAGCAGAAAAATCAAAGGTCTGAGCTTTCCAAAAACAAATAAAAATCATGTTTTTTCTATTTACGGAATTTTTCAAATAAAAGTTAAGATTTTTATATGAACAGTAAACATATCAACTTTAAAGAAAAACATTTAGAGCTGTTTTCCCTCCAAAAAAATCATGAAAAACCTTAAAACCCATTCTAAAAGGTCACAATTCTGGTTAATCGATTACCATCAAACTGTAGGTACGAGTATTTAATTCCTGAAAGCGTTAAGTAAAACAATCAGCACTTAAGAGGAAAACTTTGGATCAATCACTCCCACACAACTCTCAAAAGCTAATTTTCCAAATAATAAGTAATTTAAGATGAAATATAAAAAAACGAAAAAAAAAAAAATCAGTAAAATTGCATTTGTGGCGGGGCACTTGGTAGCGCGCAATGAAGGAATATCAATTTTCATCTTCCAAGGAATTTTAGAGTTACGTATTTTTTTTTTTTTTAATTTAAGGGGCGTTAACATCTATGGTCATTGGCGCCCGGAGCGTTCTCAATGCAACTGCCGGCCTCAGGACAGTGTTCTCTCGATACAGATAACACTGACCATCTCCGGACGGACAGTAGGCTCTAGAGAGTCTCCTCCAAAAGAGAAAATCTAAGAGTAGCACAACTGGACTAGTAACTGGAACTTTTGTGTGGCAGTCCAGGGCGCAAACCCTGAAGTTATTTTGTTCGCACACATTTTCACATACAGCGAACTCTTACTGTGAGAGATGGTCGATCTCAAAACATGTACATCCGGTGGATAAAGCAATTACTTAAATTTGATATTCTCACAAATCTTTCTTCCTCCTGTAACAGTAACAGAACTAAAAAAAAAAAAATATCCAAATATCCAAACACTACTAGAATTCTCTTACTGCAAATATTACAATCCTAACTGACAAATCTTCTTAAAAATTTGAATTATTACATCAAAGAACATTAAGTTGCCACAATATACGGCTACTTAGCTTGAAAGAAGAGTACTTTTTAGTTTATAAAATATAAAACCTACTGAAAATAAAACTACAATGTAGAACACCATCAAGCAATGCTTATATCAATTCTAACAAAATTAAATAGTTAGCTCGGAGTGAAGCGAAGGATCCGTCCATCCTGGCTAGTATTAGCAAGCAGGCCACTAATTGGTATACCGATGGGTCTAAGACTCTCGAAGGAACGGGGCCCCCCCATGGGCAGGTTTCCTAGCATCTTCCTGACGGAAATTCACGCTATTGGAAGCAGCGTTCAGGTGAACCTTGACAAAGGATATCGGAATCAGAAGATAGTTAACCTATCCGATAGTCAGGCGGCCATTAAAGCACTGAGTTCTTATGTTATCAGTTCTAAAATGGTATGGGAATGTCTAGGTAAACTCAACGACCTACGCAGAAGAAATAAAGTTACTCCATACTGGGTGCCGGGACATGCCGGAGTGGAAGGCAATGTGAGGTAGCCGACACCCTGGCAAAAGAATGCACTGTATCTTCTCTCATTAGGTCACAGCTCTTTGCGGAGTCAGCGGCCAAGTATTCTTAGAAGAAATCAAGAAGGAGGTATGTGGCGAAAAGTGGCTCGTCTCTGGAACACCATCCCGGGACTGAGGCAGGCCATGGTCTGTCTGGGTGGATATAACCAGGAATGGTTGAAAGCCTACATCAATCTGAGTAAGAACAGAATCCGTATTCTTACGGGATTCCTTAAGGGGCATTGCAGACTCACGGGGACACCTGAGGAAGCTTGGCCTATAAGATTCTTGATGGCACATGCAGATTCTGTGGAGAGATGGTGGAAACTCCAATACATCTCCTTACAGACTGTGATGCCGTCATTCAAAGAAGATTGAATACCAGATAGGGAAGGAAGAAATATTCACCCTAGAACCTTCCAGGATTTTGGGATTCCTTAGGGAGCTCATCCACGGCACCAGAGGGGGGTACAATAGATCATAAAATGGTCGCGCTACAGAACCCTCGGAAAAAAAATAAAAAAAATAGAGAGCTCTAGAGATTAATTTCGCACAACGCTCCAGAAATAAATTCTCCTTGAAAATTGTTTCATATAATAACAGTGCAATTAACAATCCAAGAAACTCTTTGGAGCTATTTTGGAGGAAATCTGATAAATTCTCATAAATCTTTTGTGTAAAGTCGCACTTGTGATTAATCAATTTGTTCAAACCTTGAATTCTAGCAATCCTTTTTTTTTTAATATACCTCAATATTGCATGGCGATGAACCATCATATTTTATTTGTTAATCTATCAAGATTTCTGCTTTGTATTAAATAATATTCAGCATATCATCATATAGATAACAAATTAATATAATAAATACGAAGAAAAGTTAAACGTTACATTTAGTAAGAATGAGATTTGAGGAGGATTAAAAGGTAGAAGATCATGGCGGTTAGTTTACTTAATACTATAAAAGTGTAAAGAAACTACGAAGCTTAGTGAAACAGATATATATATATATATATAAAGAGTATGATGTAATGTAAACTATGTATATGAGTAAGTACGTGTGTTAGAGAGAGAAATGGCCGCCATTTTGATATTTACTAATTTCCCCCACCTCAATGCTCTGCGCAATAACTTCTACCACCACTTGTATAATATATATAATTTTTATTTTAATATCATACTTATTACCTTCTTCCCCCACCCCCACCATTTTTTCTCATTCAACCATTAATATTTTTTTTTTTAAACCATAAATTATATGGATTACAAAAAGAAGGTAGTTTTTCTATTTACAGGTGCCGCACTCGAGAGAATTTCAATCACACTGACAATGCGTAATTTTTTTCTCTTTTAAATCTTAAATTTAAAAAACATAGAACAATCTTCTTCTTAATAAACGATACTAAAAGAACCTTGAAATGTTAATAATACTTTATTAAGAACACGTAAGAAACTTGTTTATTGTAAAAGAAAAAAGCATCTAATACCACCGTTTTATACTAATTTATTTAATAAATTACTATAGTAATAAAAAATTAATTATCTAACAACTTGTTGACATCACGAAAGTCAAGATTATTATTATAAAAATACCATAGTATAAATATAAAAAAAAATCTCTAGACTATAATGCCCAATAAAACTAGAAATTTAATTATTATTTTTATTGTCCATAACCCTACTTACCATAAAATACGTTGAAACTGTAAATAAAGGAACTTATCATCAAATTCTTTTTAGAACAGTCATAAAATCTATTTGAATAAAATTTGGCTATATTTGACTATATAATCTATTTGACTTAAAATACATGACTAAATAGGTTCATGCATAATCATATACACGACTTTTACAGTAAAGTTTCTGTAAGCTTTCCAAGATGTTCTTCACATTTCGTACACTATGTTAACATTGTATGTATAATAACTTCATTTATCCCATTTTATTTGAAACATTTTTCTAGGAAAACTGGCTGAAGGGCAACCCCGGTGCCATTTGGCGCCTCTTTAAAAAATTCTATACCATATAATATTATCGTATTACCTAATGTATTACAAATATATTTTAAATGAATACCAACTTTGTAGGAAATCGGTTAACCGAAATTTCTGCGAATGTTACAGAACGGGACTTTCTCAGTGATTTCCTCGAAAACAGCTTCATTAAAAAAAAATCAAAGTAGACTTTTTTTTAGAGGAAATGTTACGATGTCTAATCCGCTGCAGCTTCGTATATGTAGAGTAAAAAATGCAGGATGCAGGAAAGTGTATGTGTGTGTAGATAAAGGCTTATTTCCCACTTAAAGATGGAAAAGTTATTCGTGTATCTAGAAATTATTGCCAACATTTCTTTATAAGAAATGTGAGTAAATCCAAAACATCATTGGATCATGTTTTTGTCTTGCATTTGCGGATGACTTGAAGTTCTTCCATAAAGTTGCTTCCCAGTCGGACTGCATTATAATTCAAGATACCCTCCGCATTATTTCTGACTGGTGCTGCAGTAATGGCATAGAGCTAAATGTTAAAAAATGCCAAGTCATTTCTTTTTATCGCAAAAAGACTTTTATATCATATCAGTACCTCATTGATGGCAAACCATTGGAGAGGACTCGTAACGTGAAGGATTTAGGAGTTACTCTGAGTCATGACCTCTCTTTCACAAAACAGTTTGAATATGTTTGTAGGAATGGCATCGAGAGCACTGGGTTTTGTATTAAGGCACACTCGTGATCTTACGAGATCCCAAAGCGGTGCTAACTGTGTACAATGCATACGTTAGAAGCCTTCTTGAGTAAGCGTCATTGATTTGGAATCCTTACACCAAGAAGGATATAGTCAGACTGGAAGCTATACAAAACCGTTTCATCAGGACTTTTAAGAAAAGGTTACCCGGCGGTGCTACTCATTTATGCTCTTTAGAGTCTAGAAGACGAAATGCTGGTCTTTTATTCTTGAAGAAGCTCTTGAATGGCGAAATTGATTGCATGGAGCTACTTGCTGCCATTCCTTTTCATGTACCACCTCGCTGCTTGCGCAGTACTTCGCATTTCGTGGTCCCTGCCGTTAAGACTACTGCGCTGTTCAACGCTGACGTCATTTGTAGAATATGCAGGTCATGGAATGAGTATATTCCTGGTGATGTGGGTTTTCAAATGGCATCTGGACTTTTCAAAAAAACATTTTTGCATTACTTGAAGATTAAATTGTTAAATGAGCATGTATTATTTACTATTATTATTTTATGTATCACTGTATGTATCACATGTAATGACTTCAACCATAAGGCTTACGCCGTTTGTTGATAAAAATATAATAAATAAATAAATAAATAAAATTATGTAAAATTTAGGTTGATTTTTAGCAATTATTTTGGATTAAATCGAATCTCATAATCAGATCTAATTATAAAATAATTCAAGGATTTACTAAAACAATCCTCAATTAAGCGTTGAAAATGTTCAATTTTTAGAAAAAAAAAAAAAAGCCATGATTAATACTACAGAAAAAATATCTACTAATTGTTATAAACAATATAAAATATGATTATATGCAGCATCATAGTTATTTGAGCCAAAATATGTCATTCCAAAAAAAAAAAGTATTTTAAAGGAAATTAACAGATGAATAAAAATTTGGATGAAGTAAATACTAACCTTTAAAATACATATTCAAAAGTAATATTTACGATATACGAGTCAGTTCTTCCGATATGTGTTTATGCAACAATCTTTTACAACAATCGCCCACACAAAGGATATAAACTATCCTAATATTTCACTAAACACGACCCAGGTGAGCTACTTAAGGAACATGCAAGGAATAAAATGCCAAGAAAGAAAGTGAAAAAGATATCTTGAAAAAACTCAAGCTTAAAATATTAAAAGTGAGAGCACATACATATTGAAGTGGAGAAGGGCAGGCCAATTGGCCAAATTAAAAGATGAGAGATGATCGACCGCTTGCATTGAACGGGTTCAACGATAGTCATTCCAAGTTTATAAATTTTTACTTCCTCTTACGCTTAGTTAAAAAGAAGTATTGTGACACTGTCAAATTTCCGAAATTTTTCGAACAAAATATCACAAAAAGGAAAAATTACAAAGTAGTTGGCTGAATTCAGCGTTGGAGTTATTACTGGCGGCAGAACCAGTGCCTCTCCTTTGACTAGATGTTTTGTTGTTTTCCGGAATCTTCACGAAGATTGGAATCCACTAATAGGTAGAGCTCAAAGCCATTGGTGGCAAGCTTATGCAACTCTCTCTTACAAGATAAAGACTACTCTGTCCAAGGCAACTACTCTGTTTGCCGATTTCCGAATAACAGAGTATCCACAGGAAGACTATTCCTGTGTATTATATTCACAGTATGTTGTGCTCCATAATTATGTCACAAAACGAAAAGACTATTCATTCTGTTGGTCGCAACTAAATTGGTAATGCGGACTCTAGATCTATAAATGAGATCTCCCTTTATAGTACAAAATAAAATAAAATAGGATTCAAAACTTAAAAAAATCCTCCATCAATCCTAATAACTTTGTCCATATTCTAACTTCCAATTTATTCCTAGGAATCAAAAAGACGAATGAGCTCGTTCACATCGCGGTCTCCTGGATGCAGTTAATAATCGATGATTAACCATACTTATTCTTATTACATATACGATTCGTACCTGTTAGATGTATAACAAATAACTTACACAATTCTAAGAGTGTATATCTATCTAATATAAAAAAAAAAAATAACAGAAATCTATTTAAAACTGAATCTGATAAAACTTGTGTTTTAATTTTATAATAAACAAATTATATAGGAATAAAAAGAAATAATTATATTATACTACACACTCATTTGTAAGTTTTATTTAAAAAAGTTTACATAAATAAAAAGTAGGGTTGGTGTAGCTAAAAAGAGGTCGTCCCGGCAACCTGGTTGCCTAGGTATTAATGTTTTGTTGATAGTCAACACCTGCCCTTACTAAAGGGCAGCCATTGTGATACAGCTAAATCAGTTGTTCAGATCTACATTTTTTTTAAATAGATACTATATTTTAAATATTTACAATAATATCTAGGAATATATGCTTTTTTTTTTTTTTTTACTAAATTCTCATTTTTTTATAAATAAAATAAATATATTTACAAAGTTATAATGAACTTAAAATTTGATTTAAGGTACATTAACTACTTAGATGACAATATCACTTGATCAATACCTGTCACACAGATAATAACTAACAATATTCTTATTGAATTATAATTTAAAATAACTGTTCTTTCTATTTGAGATCCACAACGCTAGGGTAAAAACCCAACTGTTCTTTCATTTTATAAAATTTATATAGCACCTGTTTGAAGAGATGCAAATTTATTACAAATTCAGAGATCTTTCAGAGAAGCATCCTCTCTACACTACCCTACTCAATATACACTGCAGTCAATCCTATTCATGCTTAAATCACCCAACCTATCTATGTAGATGATACTGCAGTCCTTCCGTTCATAAAGCTTCCATAACATCAGCAAGAAACCTTCAATTCCATTTTTCTTCCTTGAAAACATGGTTTAAGATATGGAGAATTAAGCTAAATGAACAAACATTTCAAAACGATTATAATAGCATTGTTCTTTCTGAAATGTGATTGGTGAAGTGTTGTATGTTTGTAGTAGCACGAGCGGTTTAGTAAAAGGGCTTGTATGTATGTTTGAGATAGAAGTATTAGTAATAATCAAGAGAGCACCACTGTTTTTAAAATAGATATGTTCTCTAAGAGAATTTAAGTTACTTTAAAATATCACAATAATAAGCTTATAATAACTGTTATGTTATAACTTAAAACTGGTACAGTTCTGATGTGTTCTCCTTGGTGTCTACAACAAGTCTGTCCTGAAGGAATTCCTCTCTCATTAGCGGGGGATTTTCTTTTACAAAAGAGTTGGCCTAACGGGTTTTTGTGCCTTTGTTTTCCTAATAGCAATGACCTAGATTGTAGTATACCTGGCTCTGTACCCATCACTAAAGTACATTATTTGAACTATCTAATTTTCACAAAACCATTTTCTAAAACTATTATTTTTCCATTTCGTTCTTCCACTATATTTCTCATTTAATGCTGCCCGTTCCTATTGGTTGTATATTGACAAACGCTTGACATAGAATCCTTAAACTAGACTGAAACAACATCTAACTGTACACCCGCTTAGACTGCTTAAAAGACTATTGGACAATAGATCTAAACTGACATTGCTAAACAAACGATTAATATGGAACTTCTGGTTCTGTTAAGCGTTTTAATCTCCAAAGAATCCAATACTTTCAGTCAAAAAACCTTCTTATAGTTATCGCCCCCTATATTGTCTTACAACTTCAGTAATGACCTTAAATATCCCATTCGTAAAAGACGATGCTTCCTCTTCTTACAAGAAACTCCATAAAACGTGGACAATCCTTTCCGAGAGACCAAATGTCAATGGCGATATCTTCTATTAACTAGTGACATTGAATGATTTCGTATGCTATCGCAGGATAACTCGTACACTCGTTATTATTGTTATTGTTAATTGTACTTACTAATTTGTTTGTGCACACTAGCGCATCATAAATTTATTATAAATTAAAAAAAAAACTCTAGATTTTCCAGTTCAGAAATTTGTAAAGCAGTAAGCGGTGGACCGAATTGTTTGATATTTGACAATAGCTGTTTCAGACAATCTATTTCCCCATTAAGGAGATATAACTATTACATTAATTAATTTAAGATCTAGTATTAGGAGTAAATATAAAACAAATAATTAATAAGATATATCTCATCAATTCTTTTGCAAGCATAGGTGCTAACAATAGAAGAAAGACGGTACATAGAACAACCACAGGCCCACTGTACTCCCACATTCACTCTAACTCTCATAAAGCCCCTGTTGTATTATTACTGAAACATACAGTTTTGAAAAGTACCTGCGATTTCCAATTTGGCACAAGAGATGCGACAAGGGAAAGAAAAAAAAATTGATTTCCCAGTAAACACCAGGTTCATGAAATGCTGTCATATTTTTAAAGACACAGTTTTATTGACTTATTTTGCAAATAAAAAAAAAAAAACAAACAAATATTAACATATTATTATAAGTTATGAAGTATACAGATCTATTACTGCAAATAAAATGATCTATCCAGTTATAACCCAGCTTTTGCAAAACCACCTACCTGCCCAAAGTTTATAGACTATGACTTAATTTGCGAATTAATGAGTTATCCAGTAAAATATATCATATCGTTGAATTAAAAAAAAGGTCCAACCTATCACCGGATAACATCTGATGGAGAGTCAATCTATCAGATCCATGAAATTCAGATTTAATTGGAATAGTCCCCCCTTCTCCACACTTATTTGCCGAACTATCTCATTTCTCATTGGCATGAAATAAAATCTCTAGTGAATCTTTTGTAAGTTTAAAAATATCTAAAAATATAGTCCATGTTTTTTGTTTGAATACGAAATATTGAGAAATAATAATTATAAAAGTCAATTAGTGTTTTAAAGAAAAATATATAGATTTGTACATATCGTAAAAACTTTTATTGTCGAAGCACAATTAAATGGTTGTTAAAAGGTAAAAACCTTATATAGTTGTAAGAATGGAAAGAAAACAATTACAAAAAAGAGAGGTGTGTTTGTGTGTGTGTGTGAGTGAAAAAGAGAGAGAGCGAGTGAGAGAGAGATATATAAATGAATAAAATATAACAAACTAATCATATATAAAATGCAATCAGTTAGAAATATTTCTATAAAGGACATTTGCATATATATTAAAATACGTTCTTTTATTTTATTTTAATTTATTTTATTTTATTTTTTCTTGAATGAATGATAATTGGGGATTAAATTCCAGAAGGAATAAAATAAATACCAAAGTTATGTTTAGTCTATACCATCATACACATAACAATCATAATAAGGTAATTAAAATTTGCCCATGGCAATACTAAAAGAACTACGTATCTTCAATGCAACTATATAAATAATTTATATGAAAATGAGATGTCTAAGTCATTTAAATAAGTAAATTAAAAATCTGTACAATTTTATTTTGTTTTTTGTTTAATTTTAATTGTTTTTTTTTTTTTTTTTTTTTTTTGAGATACTTATTCCGCACTGGATATGCGAGAAATGGTAGCAGAAAAATTAGCTGCCAATCTGATGATTTAGTTGCAAAAATAACAGGGAATAAATCACTAGAATTTTCTATTAACTTAATTGCCTATACAGTAAGAGAGGTCCTAAAGACGTAAATATCATTAAAGCATGGGGTTATATTTGACTTTAAGGGTAAACTGAATATCATTAAATTTATTCAATATTGAACTACAAACGTTTTGGGAGCCTCCTTGTATAATGAAACAGGAAATCGTCGTAAGCGATATTTACATATATGTATATTATTTTATGTATATTTACATATATATATATACAGGGTGACCAGAGTTATATGCTCCACCCACTTTTTTTTTAAACGGCGGGAAATTTCGAAAAAATAGAAAACACGTATTTAATCATTTTTAGTCTAGTTTATTTTCAGTGATGATCCATTTTTTTAAACCCCAATATCCCGAGATACAGCATCCAACTTTTTTTTTTCAAATGGAACATTATATTTTTTTTTGCATATTTTTATAGTACTTGAGCTCCCAAAAAAAAAATAAAAAAAAAAAAATTTAAATCGGTTAGGTTTTTGAAAAGTTATGGTAATTTAAAACATGAAAAACAAATTTCAGTTTAATGTCAAAATTACCTTATTTTTTTTTTTTTAAAGAAGCTGTTCAAACTGGGCACCATCAACGGATAGGCAAGCCAAAGCTCTGGACTCCCACGCTCTGTTTGTAGCAGCACTTGTGGCAAAGTCAAGATCTAGGCAGGCTAGAGTTATTCGACGTTCCAGATCTTCGACTGAAGCCACGGGATTAAGGTTACTGTACACTTCATTTTGTAGATATCCCCACTAAAAATGGACAAAAAATGCACAATTTTATGGACTGATGAATCAAAGTTTACCAACAATGGCCTTCTTAATCGTTGGAACTTTAGAATATGGGCAGAAGAAAATCCACAAGTTACCTTCGCCACGTTTGTTTTTTCTACAAACGTTTGGTGTGGAGTTTTAGGAAACCAACTAATAGGCCCAAACTTCTACAGAGAGAACTTAACTGGTGAAAGGTATCTAACTTTTTTAAGAGACATTTTGCTAGTTCTGCTTGAAGATGTTCCTCTAAAACGTCGGCTAGATATGTATTTTCAACATGATGGTTGCCCGGCACATAATGCGAGAGTTGCTCGACGTTACCTGGACAGAAATTTCCATGAAAAGTGGTTAGGAACTCAAGGTCCGATCCAATGGCCACCTCTATCTCCGGACTTAACCCCAATGGACTATTTTTTGTGGGGATATCTAAAAAATAATGTGTACAGTAACCTTAATCCCGTGGCTTCAGTCGAAGATCTGGAACGTCGAATAACTCTAGCCTGCCTAGATGCTTGACTTTGCCACCTAAGTGCTGCTACAAACAGAGCGTGGGAGTCCAGAGCTTTGGCTTGCCTATCCGTTGATGGTGCCCAGTTTGAACAGCTTCTTTAAAAAAAAAAATAAGGTAATTTTGACATTAAACTGAAATTTGTTTTTCATATTTTAAATTACCATAACTTTTGAAAAACCTAACCGATTTAAATTTTTTTTATTTTTTTATTTTAGGAGCTCAAGTACTATAAAAATATGCAAAAAAAAATATAATGTTCCATTTGAAAAAAAAAAGTTGGATGCTGTATCTCGGGATATTGGGGTTTAAAAAAATGGATCAATCACTGAAAATAAACTAGACTAAAAATGATTAAATACGTGTTTTCTATTTTTTCGAAATTTCCCGCCGTTTAAAAAAAAAGTGGGTGGAGCATATAACTCTGGTCACCCTATATATACAGAATCTAAAGGACACATAGGAACTTTTGAGATTTTCAGCCTATATCTTATAGGTCAGTCTATTTGGACTAAATATTGTGCCGAAAAAATAAAGTTTGGTTATTTCAATTATCTTAACAATGGATGTGATCATTGATACTAATTTTAAAGATTATTAGAACATAAACGTTACTGGATGATACAACCAAAAAAAAAAAAAAAAAAGTAATTACATTCTAAAAGATAAATATAAAAAACAAATAAACAAACAAAAAAATAGAAAAGGGATGTTATTATGGAAATGAAAATCTCTCATTTGATACGTTCGTGTGCATGTGCATGACTGTAGTAGGTGAATACCATAGGTAGCAGTGTACGTAATTTAAATGGGGAAGTCAGGGTGCAGATAGTGAGAGTATGTGGCCAGTTCTCTTGTTAATATGTACATATGTGTATTTGTTTGTGTGTTTGTGAAGTCATTTAAAATATGACATGTATCAGTGAATGTGGAGGGGAATACGAAATGACCGGTATGCCCTTTCTATTAACGGCCAATTTCAATCTAAATGGTCATTAATTGTTAAACTGTACTGTCTCTTGCATACATTCAGAAATGTTATTTAAAATGTATGCCATTTAAACTAAATAAGAGTGTACTATTTTAAAAACAAAAATTGAAAAATTATATTGCAAAAATTCATTCAAAAATACGAAAAAAAAAAAAATTGTTGAACTGTTGATATGAGCTGTAACATAATAGTAACATATAACTGCAGGTTCTGCGACACACTTTGGGGTGGGGGAGTCTGAAAGTTGCTAGCAAGCTGGGCCTACATTAAACTAAGAGAAGACAAAAATCTATGTTGTCTCAAGGTATCCATCAAACGGACATCTCAACTCAAATGAGATCCCCGAGCATGATATTTTCAAATGGAAAAAAGTGAAATTATTGCGGAATCTTGATATATCTTGATTACCGCCGGAATTAGATATATCTTTTTGCACTCTAAAAGATCTTAAGTTGTTGTCCGCAACTTAGTAGAATAACCTCTTGGAGGAGGCATTTAGATGGTGGCGTTGCTCAAAGGCGAAGAATAGACAGGAATGGCAGAAGCTCTTTGACGAGACTTGTAGAGGACTAACAAAGACAGATATAAGAAATTAATGCAAAAAGCTATTCCTTGAATAAAAATTACTATTTATTTACTTTTTCAGTAAACGTGAACGTAATATTTCTTTAAAACTATGCAATTTAAAGAGTAAACATTTTTCATAAGTTATCTTACCGTAAGCCTAAAAAATGTAAAAAATTCTTTTGTAGCCTTACTGCAGATTGCTCAATTTCTACAATTCTAGAGATTAAAAAAAAGTTGACAGTACTACCAAATTTTCAATTACACAAATTTTGAAGCTTGGATCAAAATGCTAAAATACGATTTTCTAAATATACGTAGTATACTAAGTATACTTATTTAAACTTAAAGACCTACAGATCTATTTGAAATATTTTTCCGATAAAACTGACTTTTGGAGTCCTGGGTGACTTGTATCTTCAAGCTCCCCCATAATTTTTTAGTGTTGCAAAAATTGAAGTGCAACAGTTTCTTCAATTGGGGACAGATTAATACAGTAAGGGAAAATGTGTGAGTGTTTCACATCAGATTTTTTTTTCTTTTTTTTTTTTAATTGATGCACATGTCATATCAAATTTTCGAAAGATATACATGTCTTGATGTTCCCTGAATATGAACAATGTTTTTAGCGATATCATGCCCCCCCTCCTTATCACTCCTTGTGAATTGAATATCTTTAAACCGAAAGCTTCATATTTCGTTTAGATACCAGTCGTAGCATGGACTCGAAGATTTTCGTCAATCGAAAGTATGACTTCTTTATTAATTCTTAGTTACTGTTTTTTTTTTTTTTTTTTTTTTTTTTCATTTTTTCGCGATTTTTGATTAAAATGCCTCCAACGATTTTCTTTAAACTTTATATATTATCAGAGACATTTTCTGTGGTAGCCTGCCTCATTTTTTTGGTCATCGACCGGTTTCAGGCGTTCGCCCATCTTCAGGATGCGTTTTTCAGACAGTGTGACAAAACAAGACTTGCACAGAGCAAATTTAGTTTTACACAGTGACTGGTGTTTTTAACTGTATTTAAAACTAAACTCTTAAACTAGGTCAAGGGGTATGCTCAGCTGGGTGGGAAAACACGTGTTTGGGGGTGTTAAAGGGCAAATTTTCCTTACAATGGAAACAACACGTGGTTTTAAATGCAGTTATAAACACCAGTCAGTGTGTAAAACTACTCGTAAATTTGCTCTGTGCAAGTCTGTATTGTCACACTGTCTGAAAAACGCATCCTGAAGATGGGCGAACGCCCGAAACCGGTCGATGACCACAAAATCAGGCAGGCTACCATGGAAAATGTCTCTGATGCTTTCCAGCTCTGCGGAACCAACCACCACAACAACTTTATATATTATCTGCACATATAAAGATCTATAACTTTAATGTGAAATATTTCTTTTTTCCTTAAATTACATCTTAAGTGCTACTTCGAAACATTTACGATTCTATACTTATATAATATTAAGGTACTTCAAATGGAGTGCTAAAGTTTCTTCAAGTCTGCACGGACAGATAATGTTTAGTAAACCAAAAACCAGTAAGTAAGAATCCCATCACTAATATGTATGCTAAGGATTTATCATAATTTTTAATTAAATCTCTGTTAAATATTGGATAAAAATGGCTTATAAACATCATATGAATTTAATGGTTTTCACAATAATTGCATAAGAAAATAACTTCAATGATACGTTAAAAAGTCAGCGTAGTTGAACAGTTCAGTCTGTTTGCTGGGCGATACATGTTCCAAAAAAAAAAAAAATTTGAAGACACACTCTGAAGGTATACAATTAAATCTTAATTTGAAAAATTAATCCATAATGCAGTGTCTATGTAATCGTGTGAAAATGTTGGAACTATTATAGACAGGAAGGAAAAAAAAAAAATCTACAACCGGCTCTTATTAAAGGCAAAAAAAAAAAACTGTTAAAAGCGAAAGTAAAATATGTTTCTGACTAATGGATAGGAATTCTTTTTTTAAAAGAACAGAAAAAAAAATATATATATATATTATAAAAAAACAAAAAAACAAAAGGTGGTAAATATCAGAAATAGATTTTTAGTTTAGATGAAGTCCTGGTTAGTTAGTTACTTTAGGTATAAAACTGACATAAGATTTTTATCGGATATGTTTGTATTATTTCTCTCACTCTCTTCTCCTGCTCTCTCTTTATTATATATATATCACAGTCTGTCCAGAGAACAGAGATCGGCTCTCCAGGTGAGACTGGAAGGCTCTACCACACTGGACTATGGCAACGTTTAAGTTTTATTTTGATCCATCCGACTTTTTCTTTCTTTGTTATTTCAACTTCTACTACTTCTTGTTCGTTCCATCTCCTAATACGGGACATGTCCCACTGCAGGAGTCCTGCCCGTATTTGAATAATAGGGCATCATTTACATATATAAAGTTTCCTTATGAGATCGCCTATATAAGTTATGGAAATGTTCTTTTTCTCTCCCTCTCTCCCCCCCTCATACTTACCACTATTACAAACTCTGCTGTTGTGTTGCAGTGTTATGTGTGCGTATGTTTTAAAGTGTTATCCCGCCGAGCGCGGGACTAAGAGCCGCCACTACGCTAACCACTTCCTCCCGCCAAACCTTACTCTTATTTTTCTTTCTTATTTTTGTTTTTATTACTGTTATTATTATTATTATTATTATTTTAATTTTGGTTATCCCATTTTTTTTTCTTTTCTATATAAAAGTTCAGAACAGTTTTTAGAACAAGTTTAAATATATTTTATTTAAACAGCCAACAGGATTGTGAGAGTAGCAAGTAGTCCTAGTATATATATGTTGTATGTCTGTTCTAAAAACACAACCAGAACATGGAGGCTATAGTTAAAAGCGTCTTGTACACTATATACCCCTTTATGTACCCAAGTAACTAACGTACAACACACAGAACTCCATCCATGTTGCGCGCCCTCTAGTATATTGTACATAATTAAAACGACGGCAGCACTAGAAAAGCACCAACTCCGAACACCCTCGCCATTGCTACTAAAACCTTGCACACAGCTCTTCTCCTTCGTTCCCCATCCAGCTTCTTCTACTACTTCTTCTTCTTCTTCTACTACTTCTTCTTAGTATTTTACACAAAGATTTAAATTAACATATAAATTAAATGAGCCCCACTTGCAAAAGAAAACTCTATGAAATTTTATAGCGTGCGAAATTCTCTAAATTATTATATTTGTACAACCCCTTCCTTAATTTAACCTAATTTTTTTTTTTTTAAATAATTTTTTTACCAACAAATTCATAGAATTATTAATTTATGGAATTAATATAAAATTGATGATAGCTACCAAAAATAATACTCCCTAAATGATGAGGGTTTCTCATTATACTCAGCATCGAATCTTCTTCTAAGACATAATTCTAGATATTCCCAATTAAGGAATCCCCCATTTCATTCTTATTATTCAAATTAGATATTCTAAGTAAACAGAATTTTGACGAGAAATGTATATCTCGACGATTTCAGTAAAAAAAAAAATCTGGTGTGAAACACTCACATAACTTTCACTTACTCTAATTTAATCTAGAAATACTTTACAACGTTACAATATTTCAATATTTAGTTGGGCTGGCCATAAAAATGGTGTTGGAAAGTTTACTTGTATACTTGAACCGCCTGACGTGGAGCGCTCTAGTCTAAAAATATTCAATGTTTCAAATAAAAGGGATTTTTTTTTTTTTTGCATCAGCTGGTGGAGCCATAGCCATTGAGTTGTACTAAAGACGCATTTAATACTTATTAAAAGCATAAACCTCCACAAGGAAAATATAAATACCCTTTACTTTATCCTTTGCAAAAGTGCCTTAGCCAATCTCATTCTCGCTAATAAATACAATCAGAATGTACAACTTGTGCGCACTCAGGCAAACTTGTACGCACACCTATTGATACACACATCCTAATAAATACATTCATACCAATGAGCTAACTAATACACCTATAGGCAACCTTATACACACTTATATTTGGGTGGAGTACTCGATATAAGTACCATCCCTTCAACCTAACCTAAAACTTATAATAAAATAATTTTTATTTACAAGGTTTCATAATCCACGGAGATGATTAAAGATGTATAACAACTATATTTTGAAAACCAATACTAAAAAATCGCACATCAGGTTAACTGATTTTTATTCAAATTTAAAATTTTATCAATGCTTCTCTGTTTGTATTAATATTATGTGTATGGCAAAAACCATATATTATAATAAAATGTTACTTTATAGGAAGGAATAGAAACGCTCCTGTTTCTCTAAACCCCTTAAAAATACTTTTTCCGCAAAATGTTACAAATAAAAGTGATATGATGTATTTGTGGGTAGATAGTATACGAAGAAAAGAAAATCGCATTTCCGGAATATCTTTGTCGAGCTTCCTACGCGTTTTCGTTTTTGAAAAATATTCTGTTAACATACGCACATACACAAACCTTTTTTTTTTTTTGGTATTCAGGGAACCTCAAAACATGTATTTCCGGTGGAAATGCAATTTCGGAAAATCTGGAACGATAGCAATACTTCCTCTAACTATAGGAGTGAGAGAAAGTAAAAAATAATTCTTTTATAAATTAGTATTTAAGTAGAGAAAAGCATTATAACATAAAGCTCGGATTCACAAACTGTCGGCTGTAAAAAAAGGTGTCGTACGAGCATAATACCTACAGCGTTAGTATAGAGTTTAATTTCCTGCTAAATAACTAATACAACCATGTATTTATGTCTTGTCTTTTGTATTGTTTAGTACTTTTATCACAAAATTTGCCCCCCCCCCCTAGATAGAGGTAAATTCAAAAGTTACAATTATTCTTGAATATTTCATTGAAAGAGTCCTTCCAAACTCAAGTTAGTTTTACTAAAATGTCAGACTTGGAAATGTCTCTACTAAATTTTGCTCTGTTCAGGATAATTAAAAAAAAAAAAAAAAAAATCTGGTGTGAAACACTCATACAACTTTCTCTTACTCCAGTTTTCAAAATTATAATTGACGAATTTAATGAAATTCGTCCAAAACTGAAAAAAAACTGTTTAGAATCAAACTTCCGGTTTGCTAATTTTCTTGGAACTCGGAATTTATTTCTAATTAATTTTGTTTGGATGATATAATTGTATAATAATCTACTATCATAGCACTTTAGAGAAAAACATAACCCAACCCCTCCACCAAAAGCAACCTTAAATGAATTTTCCCAGAGAAATTTTTTTAAATACAAGTTGTAAATCTTTGTATGATTAGTTTATGTAGGAAGTTTCAAGAAAATCGACGGAGACATTTTTGAGAAAATCACGAAAAAGTAAAAAAAAAATCATTTAGTAAAGTGGTAATGTTAACGCACTTCCGGTTATCCGATTTTTTTTTGAAACTCTGGAATTTCAATAATATATTCAATTCTAATGAACATTATTTAGGTGATAGAATTGTTTAATAAACTGAAGTAGCACTTTAGATGAAAACTTAACCCTCCCTCATACATAACTGCCCTTAAATAGATTTTACCCAGAGCAATGTTTCAAATAAAAGTTGTAGCTCTTTGTATGTGATATACTATGTTAGAAGAAAATCGTCGGAACCTTTTTTGCGAAAAAAGCAAAAAAGTAAAAAAAAAAAAAAAAAAAAAACTAGTAAAAGTGGTACTTCCGGTTGAGGAATTTCGACAGATGACCCACTGTCAGATCCCTTGATGATACCTAAACGGAATATCAAGTTTCAACTTTCTACGGTTTTTCATTTTTGAGCTATGATGTTCACATACATACAGACAGACCATTTGCTAAAAACCACTTTTTTTGGACTCAAGGGACATCAAAACTGATATTTCCGGTGAAAACTCGATAACGAAAATTTGACACGATTACAATACTTCCTCTTACTAGGAGTAAGAGAAAGTAAAAATAATTTTGTTTGTTTGTTGATAGTTTAGACTAACTTTGATTTAAATAATTATAAAAATAATAATTCACATAAATTATCCTTTTTACATTTACAAATTAATGCAGCCTATTTCACTTTTCTTGGGACGCTAATTTCCCTCACAACTTGGGATGCTAATTTCACCGCTATAAACGTTATCCCTTTTATTTAAAACATTTTTCAAGAAAAATTGATCTTGTTGATTCTTCGTTAAGTGTTTGATGTTAAGTTTTAAATTGTTATTGGAGTTTTGTTCAATGTTACTGATGCTACCAAAGTAATCACTTCAAGTACTCCCCTGTCTTGAGTAGATTTATGTAACCCTATTAACATTATTAAAAGTTTATGTTAAGACAATTGATTAAAAGTGCCAGTTTAATGAAACTTTGTCAATTTTAAAATTGTCTGAGGTAAGAGAGAATTTCGTGAGAATTTACTAAGATTTTTGAAACACTTGACCACCTTCAGTCAGAGAATTTGCCTGAATTGCCAAAAGAAAACCGTTTCACATTAGATTTTCTTTTTAATTTCTGTAAATAAAATCATTGTAGATAATTAAGTGAAATAGTAAAACAAACCTCAGAAATTGTAATTTTGATTTACACTTGTACTGGCCACTAAAATGTAGCTTTTTTAAGCACGATTCGTACATGAATATGAACTTGAAAACCACCATTTATTATGAAAAGTGAAATATGACTATTTCTTCCCTATTCAGGATTCCTTGCCCCAAGGAACCGTTTTTCCCGGTCCAAGGCTTCGTCTTCGCATAAACCTTTCGCAGACATTACTTCGTGCACCTGTGCGAGCCACCTAGCTTTTGGCCTCCCTTTCCTCTGTCTACCGGGAAGTTGCCATCAAAATGTTTGTTTAGGAAGGAGCGAATCTGCCATTCTCAAGACATGTCCAAACCACAGCAATTTTCTCTCATCAATTTTTTCGAGGATTGTCTTATTTGCTGCGGCTATCTCTCTGATGGTGGCGTTTGGTGTTCGATCGAGAATAGTTTTTCTTAAGCACCACCTCCAAAACCCCATTTCCGAAGCATTTAGGGTACTGCGTAACTCGCTGACATAGTCCAAGCCTCCGAACCATACAGAAGTACTCTTTCTACTAAGGAGGCATATATTTTGTGCTTAGTAGGAATACTCACGTCGTGGTTCCATAATACGGAATGCAGCATCCGCGTCACTGCTCTCCCCTTTCCTACTTTCTCCTTAACGTCCTCGGAACAAGTTCCATCCTTATTTAGAATAGATCCAAGGTACTTGACCCTGGAACATCCCTTTATTATTTGTCCTGAGTCCAACATCAGGTTTGGCATGTCTGAATGGTCTACAACTAAATATTCTGACTTATTTAAATTAATTTCTAGGCCTCATTTCGGCCACTCTTCCATTAATTTCTTAGTCATATAGCTGGCGTCCTCTGCGTCTTGCGCGACAATGACTAGGTCCGTCTGCGTAGCTTAGAGAGTAGACAGTCCCATGCTCTAATGGGACCACATTTCTTTCACATTTTTTCACATTTCTTTGTCCACATTTCTTTATATGATTATTTAAAAATTCAAATATTATCTCAAACAATATTGTAGTTAGTATCCATCTTTGTTAAAATAAATAAACAGGTTGCTAAAACTCTAAAGATTGGTAGGTATTTAAACTTTGTTGATCAATAATATACCTTGAATACTAATTGTGGAATGTAAAACTAGGATTTAAGATATTGCTTCTAGAAATATTTAAATTCAAGTTAAGTCAGTTAGAAACTAATTTAAATACATGTATAAGTGGGATGTGGCATGAGGTGGTGGTAGAGTGTAGAAGTGTAGTGGAAGATATGGCGGCAGTTATGGCAAACAAGTTAGAAGAAGAAGAACTGAGAGACAGGCGATGGTAGTTTTAAGTGTAATCTTCTTATAGAAGGAGATTCTAAAAGTTTTGTTGCAACTGCTAGCTACTACACCCACCTTATACACAAAGCCATGGAGGGATTAAAGTAAGTTATAATTGGTGATATTCAAATCAAGAGCAAGCTAGATTATTATTATGTTAGTGGTATGCTTGTAGAATAATACTAGTTACCACTTCTTTGTGATATGAAAAAATATATATTATTGTTTCTAAATTTACTAAATTTAAAAATCATGCATTTATTTTTAAAAGGAAATAATACATTAAGCAAGGGCGAGCGTATACCGTCGGGATCGCTAAGACAATGATAAGTTATGCATTTATTTCTACCAATAACCCTTAATTTTTATCACAAACGATTGGTAAAATTAAATTCCTATTTATAAATTTTGACAAAAAGGACAGTTTTGACGCTATCAAAATATCAATATTAACTGATTGTATTAGCGCATGCGTGCTGTATAAATATGGAACATCTTCGAGCCATTTAAACTCAAAAGTATAATGATCAAATTCCTAACTGCCTGCAGATATCAAAGCTTTGGTAAACGTAAATAAAAATTATACTGACTATTTTCAGTTGCAATTATATGATCCAATTAATATTCTAAAAAACAAATATGTATTCAAATATGAGAATTTCAACAGAAAACAGCCACTTGGCAGCAGGCAGTGTAATGTCCAAAGAGAATGCCCACCGACTAAGTTCTAAACTTAGTGGAGATCGTATAATGGCAGTTATGTCCACTTTGGTCGACTTTAAATCTGTATATATACAGGGACTCAATGCATTTATTCAATACTTCTATAAAGCCACCAGTAACTATGTAATGCATACAAAGTATGTATGGCATCACATAAACTATATAAATCCCCCGAATAAAGCAGATTTCTCGAAAGCACGATAACATGTTACAGTTTAAGGAAATCTTTCCCTATTTTTATAGAGGTTAGTTTTCTTTTTTATAATTCTTCTATTGTTTCATTAATATATTGAGGGAAAAAAATATAAACTGTTGTGAAACACTACACGAGTTTTCTTACTGCAATCTACATAGTTATAATTGACGATTTTATTTTCAAATTAATAATTTGTACTAAATGTCTTCAATTTTATATGAATGGGATAATCGAATAAAGCGACTTTTTTGAGAAAAGCATAAACTCCCCCACTCCTAACTTCTTTTAATAATTTACTCGGATACAATTTTCAAACTAAAGTTATAGATCTCTATATTCATAATTAATAAAAAAAAAAAGAAGAGTAATGAAATCCCGTAGAATTACGGAGAAAATTGTAGAAAACTAAAAGAAAAATTGTTTATTTAAAACGTACTTCCGGTCAACCGACTTTCCGATAAATAGCACTGTAGAGGAAAACATAACCCTATCTTTCCACCAAAAAAACCCCTTGAATAAATTATCTCGGAGAAATGTGACAAATAAAAGTTGTAGCTCTCTACATGCTAAGTTTAAGGAAAATCTTAAAAACTGAAAACCCCATTCAGTAAAGTGGTATTTCCGGTTGAGGAATTTTGGCAGATAACTTCCTGGTGAATCTCATAGTGATACCCAATTGAAATATCAAGTTTGAACTTTATGTTTGAGCTATGCTGTTCAAATATATACACATCGTGCACTTTCTAAAAAAACAACATAAATTTGACACTATTGCAATACTTCCTGTTAAAGAAGATACTTAATGGAGATGCCTAAATTAGCACGAAGTGCTGGCTAGACAGATCTCAACGGAGGGACTTCAATAATATTGTACAGATAATCAAGAGAAGACTTATTGAAACAGGTCTTAAATTCAAAAAAATAAAATAACACGGATTAAAATTCAAATCTTGAGACTATATATTTTTATACAGAAGATTGATGGAGGAATTTTGATTCTCAGATAAGGCTAGTTTGTATTCAGTGGAGAGGCGCATTTTCTACTACTAGACCTTAGAGAGTATTGAGTTTGATTCCATGTGTAGGCCGTGGACTTGATAAATGTATGAATATTTTTATTATACAATTAAGTAGTTAATGTTTTACTTTCTCTTGCAGTAATAGATTATTTTTATTGAAGTCTAAGTTAGCTTTATATATCAATTTTTTTGTACCAGAACTGCGCGCCCTTATTAGTGAAATGAATGATTACGGAATAATGGCGATTACTGGAATCTGCGTAAACATAATAAAGTACTTTAATATGATGATAAAATGTTTTTTTTTTTTTTTTTTTTTTTTTTTATATCAGTCTCAAGTATATATAAATAAAAAATATAATATGTATATGCGTGTGAGAGCAAATATTTTAGGATAATACAATTTAGTGGATAAAAGAAGGTAATTATTTAAAGTAAGAAGTATTATTTAAAGGAAGTGTAGCTTGTTTAGTTAAATGGGTGGGAGAATGAGGATAGGGTAGGTTAGCGTCTGTATGGAAGGAGTAGTGTAATAACAGGTAAGTTTAAATGTGATTTTGTAGCGTCTGTTGGAGTTGAATTTAATTAATAATTAAAATTAGGGTCTGAGTGTCAAGGATTGGGAGATGAGTAGAAACACAGGATGGGGGGGGGGCAACAGAGGGAAGGATCTGACGGGCGTGTGGGGGGGAACAGTCCTCACAGCGGAACAGTAGCACACCAGTACAGAGGTAGAAGTTAATAATTGTCGTTTCTAATTGCAATCCACTGTGTAAAAGGACTGGCAGTAGTAGTATTCCACAGCCTTCCAGTTCCCAAGTAGGACGGCTGTAGTCGACGGTGGTGGCTGTGCCGCCTCCACCAGTAACAGCAACGCACTGCCAACAGTGTAGTAGCAGCCAGCCAGCAATAGAGAAGAGAGAGTAGGAGACCTATCTCGCCTGGCCCGCTTTATCCTGCTTCATTTGCCCCATGAATAATTCAAGAGTTTTCCTCTTACCCACTCTCTCTCTCACTCTCTTTGCACACTTTAGGAGGAAAAGCCTCTCCCATTTCACTTCCTCACTCCTCTTTACCTTCTTTCCCTTACATTTCAACCAAACCGCCCTACCATGCTTTTTCCTACGCTGTGACGTCACTAGCTCTTCCACCCTAACATTTTCCTCTCTCCAATTCCTTCAGCTTTACAAAGCATATTTTTTTCGCAAAACTTGATGGGACTAAAAAAAAAAAAAAAATGGAAAAAAAACAGAACATATATATATAAAATACAAAAAACAGGATGGGAGAATTTTTGTCAAAGGGATATCAAGGGTTTATTTATCCCCCGGGTAGCTCTCAGAATGTTTTTCTATAAAGTGAAAAGCTGGAACTCTTGTGAACACCTGTACCGGACAACAAGCTCCTATATACTGTGATGTGCTTTGGTGGCCAGTGTTAAAAGAACGAAAACAAAAAAAAAATAAAATAATAATAATAATAAAAAAAAGTCGCAGAAGTTTGGGATGAGCCATATTCTGGTTGGCAATAAAGATTGGGGTGTAGATTGTAAACGGTATACACTACCTCTTCCAAAAGCCAGCCGAGCATGGGTTCTAATTAATGGAGGGTGGATATTCCTTTATGCCACATCACGTACTGTTTGTCCTGTGTAAACACTCTATCTAACTTACTCTTTCTAACACTCGGCGAAGAGAAGCATTACCTCATCAACATCATTCCTGTATTACATCCACTTTTCTCCACCATGAAATATTCTCTGTTTCGCTCTCTCTCTCTCTCTCTCTAGAACCACAGTGTCTAATGCGATACCCCACTCGACAAACAGCTACCTACCCTTTTGCTTTATAACAGACAATAATAAAAGTTGCATGAATGCAATCTCCATTCCACCCCCCCCTACATATTAATGTGTATATAGTACAAGAACATTAATATTACATCACATCGTATCCCGTTCATATTTCATTACCTCAATTAAGGTAATAAGTAAATATAATAAGTTTTAAGAAAATGGATTTAGCAATAAAAATTTTCCACGCTGACTTACTACATGAAACAGCAAAAAAATTATTATTTACTGAATGATGCTGCAAAAATCTCTTTGAATAAACTTAATCTTTAAAACAACCATTATAATAATATAATGAACCGTAAAGAAGTATCAAAATAATAGTCTGTTTTTCTCTCTCTCTCTGTTTATAGTGGTACTCCAACGGTTTCGATCGTTCGAGTATCGTCACAATACAAGGTATCTCATCCGAAGAGAAAAGCACATACGATAAACAAACAATGAAAACCAACATGTTATAAGGTTCTATCCTTTGAAAACCAAATTTTTTCTATAAGAATTAAAAAAAAAATTAATAATAATATTAGTTTACCAACAGATAAATAGTTCTTATTAGGTAGACTAAAAGATTATATCTACACTTCCGAACTCCGTTCCTGGGGATAACTGGCGGATAACCTCTTTGTCCTGGGGATGATAATTGGCGGAGCGATTCGTGCGGCGATTAGAGAGTGGCATCGCAGTAAGCATGAAGAGCTCTGGAGGGGGAGCCCAGGTGCCATTCATAGTAAAAGGATTCGAAAGTGCTATCGCAGTAAGCATGAAGAGCTCTGGAGGGGGAGTCCAGGTGCCATACACAGTAAAAGGATGATGCCAAGACTGTGTAAACGAAGGACCACAAATGACCCTCAGTCTGAGTTGGAGCCAGATCTCTCTAGTGACGGGACTATTTTACGGGTCATGGCAGGTTCAGGAAGCATCTGCACAAGGTAGGGCTCATAAGCGCGGAACCCTTGTGTAGATTATGTCAGGAGGAGGAGGAGGAGGCCCCCCACCTGCTACTTGATTGCGTAGCAATAATTAAATTGAGGTATGAGACCTTGGGTACGTTGCGACCTGAGGAGATAGTAGCCCAAAATGATCGGGTGGTGGAAGCCCTCAAACTCCTTAAGGAGGGAGGATTCATCTCCTAGAGATTACCGGGGATAGCACAATAAGCCTCTGTTGGCTGCTGCAGTGCCGGGGTATAGCCCACCCGTGGTTGTTAATAATAATAATAATAATAAGACACTTCCGACCTAGGAGCTCGAACGAAAGAACTGACTACATTCATTTAAACTATATTCATGCGATATAAACTACATTCAACTATATATTTAAACTACATTCACTGTGAAACTAGATTAAATGCAAGTTTTAACCGAAATGCATGTTTTGACGTCCCATGAATAAGAAAAAATGAAACACTCATACGACTTTCTTATACAAACTTTACGTTTTTACTAGATATGTACATGTTGTCAATATTATATATATATAAAATAGGACAATCTAAAAATGTAACGACTTCTTTGAGGAAAGTATAACTGCCCCCCATCCACTCCAAAATCTCCTTTAAAAGAACATTCTTGGGAAAAATTTACAAACAAAAGTGATGACTGATGAGCGTATAGTTAGTATAGCAAGTTTTATTAAATAAGTCAGTGTTTTTAAGGAGAAAATCGCAAAAAAACTGGGAAAAAAAAAGACTGTTCAGCAAAAATGCATCCGATCAATCATTTCAGTTTCAAACTGGAAATATTGGCAACACATTTAATTCTTATTAATATTATTTAGATGAAAGAATCGTATAATAAAGCTAAAATAGCACATTAGATGAAACATAAACCAAGTCGTCCTCTAAAAGCCTTCTAAAGAATTTTCCCGACAAAATATTTCAACAAATAAAAGTACTAGCTGTTAATATGTGGAGTTGAAATTATACCAAGTTTAAAGAAAATAATTGGAGCCGTTTTCAAGAAAAACTGGAAAAAATCCATTCATTAAACTCGTACTTCCTTTGACAGATAACATTCCGTCGGATTATACTGTGATACCCAAACGGAATGTAAAGTATATGAACTTCCTACAATTTTCTGCTTTACTGTTATGCTTTAAGTTTTCACCGGAAATACCTGTTTTGGGGTTCCTCTGATTACGAAAAAAAAAATTTTTTTAGCGAATGGTCTGTGTGTGCGTGTGTGTCAACAGAATATCACAAAATACGAAAAGTCACAAGAAACTGAAATTTAGCATTCCGTTTAGGCACTACCACCGACCGCATTGGACCCGAAGATTTCGTAAAAAAAAAAATCCATCAACCGGAAGTGCCACTTTACGGAATGATTTTTTTTTTAGAAGTTTTTTCAGGATTTTTCTCTAAAACGCCTACAATGATTTTCTTTAAACATCGTATACCATCTATACACATAAATACTTTTTCAGTTTTATTAAAAACATTTTGCGGAGAAAATTGATTTTTTTGGGGTTTGGGAATTTACAGTAGCGTCATTTTTTCCTTTAAAGTATCGTTTCATTATAATAATATGGTTTTTACCATATACATAATATTAATATAAATTAGAATCATTAATAGAATTATTCCAAATTTGAATAAAATCGGTTTACCGGAAATGCTACCATTTGCACAATAGGTTTTTGTGTTTTGTTTGTTTTTTTTTTTTTTTCAATTCTCTCGAGAACGGTTACAAAAATTTTCTTTAAACTTGGAATACTTGCTGCATAGATAGAAACGTTATCACTTTTATTTGTAACATTTTTCTGAACAACTTTCATTTTTCTGATTTTAGAGAGGTATTGGTGGCGATCTGGTGGGTCAGTTAGTTTAAATTTAAATTTAACATAGAGCGCTCCAAATCAGGCAACTCAGGCATGCAAGTAAAATCCTGACGACCATTTTTTATGTCCATGCGAACTAAACATTATAATTTTGCAATTATAAAGAGAATTTTTTTGATTAAATTGTATTAATTAGTGTAAGAGAAAATCGTATGATTGTTTTACACCAACATTTTTTTAAAGAAACAATAAAGAAAGTAAAAACAATAAAAGAAAGTAGATTAGATTAGATTGGGGAGAGCCACGACGCCTCATTCCACTGCGACCTTCATTTAGAGGTCGGTCTATTGTGGATCCCCTGGATTTATAGCACATCCTTCACCTTTGCTCTCTTAATCAGGCCTAGCAAAGCTGAAAGTGGCTCCGTCATGAAGCTCGTGGCTTCAGTCCCCAGTTAAAGAAACCTTGTTCTCGCCAGTCCGGCACACTCACAAAGGATGTGTACCGGGGTTTCCTTCTCAAGTAATAAATGGTGCATGTGCCTATTCAACCTGCAATGTCCTGTTAGTAGACCCACAATCAGCCTTATATCCCTTCGGCTATGGCTCAGTAAGGTCCTTGGTAAATTTAGGCAAATGTCTCTCAATGAAGAGTTTAGCCTGCCCCTGCCCTGGCGTGCTTACCCACCATCGTAGACGCTGGTCTTCTATCTATTCCTGGATAGAAGCGTGAATGAGGTTCCTGGGCAACCTGCAGAAGGGCCGGGGGCTATAAAGGTATCCTTCGAGCCCTCCCACGCCAGGGCATCCGCCCTTTCGTTGCCAAGGAACCCCGCATGACCCGATACCCAGGCAAGTGTCAGCTTATTCTGAGCACCCACCTCAATCAGGGCAGATAGGCAGTCCTACACCAGCCCTGAGACTATTTGGTGCTTTAGATCTGCCTGATATCGGAGTATATGACCACTCTTCTACCCACTAAAAGAAAATAAAGTTCCATAGTAAAAATATGTATAATAAGCAGCAATCCGAGGTCCAACCACAGAAAAATAAAATAATCAAAATAGGTTTTTTATGAGGTAAATAAAAAAAATCATAGAGATAATAATTAAAATATGGATAATAGTATCAATTAAAGGAAGTTGGTTAATGTTTAGGTGACGTGTAAAGAAGAAATAAAATAAATAATAATATAGGTAGGTACGAATAAGTTAAAAAGGGGGATGTGGGTGGAGAAAAGATCTGCAAATGTACAGTAAATGGTGAATATGAGCGATGCCAATTCAAAAAAAAAAAAAGGAAATAAACATAAGTAATGCATTTCATTTTGGTGTGTAAGGAAAGTTGGAAAGTATTGCACAGTTAGTAAAAAGAGCTGGGATCATAGAAGGAAAGAGTTAGACGGATGAGATGGGAGTGGAGGTGGCACATTCAAGTAAGATGATAGACGGCCGTCTTTCTCAAACACCATAGTCACATCTAGACCCTCCAACAACAACACACACCGGTCTCTTTACGACTTACATAAAAAGTTAACCGGACCTATCCCAACAGAATCGCGAGAATACCACTGCTGCTGCTACACACTTACACACACACACACACACACGCACACACTAATACAAATATATATACTACCCTCACCAGTTTGTATGTAACCTTTCACTCATATTCACCTCATTCTAGCACTCTATCTTTTTTTATCTTAACACTATGTACACTATTTTCTATTTTTTATTTTTATTGTTATATACAACAAATAGTATACATCACGACTTTACAGTAGATAAACAAGTTAAAAAGATACTAATCTAAAACTATATCAAATAATAATTTATTTATAACAAACAAAAAGCTTTATACTATTTTTTACAAATACAAAAACACACACACACACATACACACACACACACATACACAAAAGAAGCACTAAGAATAATTATAAAGCCAATTATCTTGGTTGGTTCGTTATATGTATTTACCCATTTAAGCATTATACCAGCGAGGAGCAGATAAGTAAAGTTAACAAAGCCATTGTTTTCTCTCCATATCTTCTGCATGCAATAATCTCTCTCTCTCTCTTTCTCCCAAATACCCTTCCATCCTCTTCTACATATAACCACTCAGCTTCTCATTCTATCTTTTCCACTTTTTTCTTTTTCATTTTTTTTTTCCGGTTTGCGGTTCAACAAAATATGATAAGAATTTTACAATAGTTTATTTTCTACTGTAAAAAAAAAAATATATATTTATTAAAATAAGTTAGTGTTAAGGGGTTCCTTTTTTTTTGTTCTAGTTTTTTTAAATTTATTTATAATGTTTCGCCATCGATCTCCTTCATTACGTTATATATATACAGGAAGTTTCAAGCTTAAAAACCAGACTTCAAGATTGGAGACAACAGAAATTAAATAAAAAATATGGTTTGGACAAATCCTGGAAATGCCTCTTCAGAATACCACTAATATTCCGAAAAACAACTTACAATTACTTTATCGTGTTTAGATTAGATTTACATTATGAAGACAGACTTGATTAATCATCAATACTGCAAAACATACCCACTTCTACACAGGTACATTACCTAGGACTCCAATTAATGGTCTAAAGTTGAACTCACACACAAGACTTAAAAGAAAAGAATTAAACAGACTTTACGGACTATTGAGGGGAAACTCCTTGGACCTAAATCTACCATGATGTTATAAAATAAATTCACACTTCACAGAACACTATTTAGTACATGTTGGAGCAGCAGAATTGTATGGCTCTGCAAAACTTTTCAACGTACAACCCATAAAATTCTACTAATCCAAAGTTCTTCGCTGAATAGTTAACACAACTCTATTATGTCTCTACACTCGCACACTTCATAATGACCTTAATATTCCTTTCATCAGCGATCTAATCCGCTCCCGATTAAAAAAAAAAAAATCCATAAAAGCCTAGAGCTTCATCTAAACCCACTTGCCTATAATCATTCTCCATACCTTTCCAATCTGGCAATCTCGTCGTTTAAGAAGACGTACGCCATTTGATCTCCTTGTTCCTTAACCCCCACTAGTTTAAGCCAGGGAGTTCCAGCGCTGGCTGATTTCTCCCATCACGTCCTTCCAGTTGTGACGCTGAGCTCAGCTGAATTTAAACGTATATATTATATTATTTTGTTCCAGCGATTTTGTTTAAACATGTAGGTAGGCCTATGACTTCTATTTGATATATTTTTCCAAGAAAATGCATTTAAGTGGTTTTTAGGGGGAGTGAGGTTATACTTTCCTAAAAAATTTTATTCTAGTATCGATATATATATATATTATTTTAGTAACGATATATATATATATTATTCTAGTATCGATATATATATATATTATTCTAGTATCGATATATATTATTCTAGTATCGATATATACTTCTATTGGCGCTCGGAGCTTTCTCAGTTCACTGCCAGTCTCTGGGGCAGTGTTCTGTCGTTACTGACATCACAGTCCATCAACGGCCAGAGAGCTGTATATGCTCCTAGAAAAAGAAAATCTAAGAGATAACACTGTACTCGCAGCCGGGACCTCCACGTGGGCGTCCAACAAAAATATATTATTCTAGTATCGATACATATCGATATATATTATTCTAGTATCGATAGTATATATATAATTTATCTATATCGATATATATATATTATATATATATATATTATCGATCTAGTATCGATAATATATATATTATCAGATATATATATATATGAGAATTAAATGTGTTACCTATTAAGAATTATCGCAGCCGTTATACATCGATCAAACTGAGATGAAAACATCGATGGCGGGATGTAACCTGCTGTTGTTGCTATATATGAAAAATGTTAAATATACTCTATTAAAATAAGAATAAGATCTTCTTTTAAGTTTCTGTCTATTACATTCAATACACTGTTTTTTCTGATCTTTTCTACAATGTTTTCTATCCATAAAGCTTAGCATTACCAAAATAAGAAACGTGACTCCTTATTGATAGTTTGTTCAGTTTGCTACCATATTCTTTCAAGCTTCTGAGACCACCGTTATACAAACAAGAGGGTCTATGTGAAGGAGACTTAGTTTTAGTATAAATCGACGTTTGAAACATAAAAAAAACAATGAACTATCTGTCCAGAAATCTCTCTTTTACAGAACAATGAGATTTGTGATCTTCTCTCGCACCAATCTACATTAATCACCAACATTATCATTCTGCTTTCAATTTTCTATCCAGTCAAATATACTCTTTTCTCTTACTAGTCCGTTAAATATTAAATAATAAGTTACAGTACAAGCAGTGTTTGCTATTTCAATCGACATTAAACTATAAATCCTGTTATTAGTACAAAACAAAAATAAAATTAAAAATAAAAGCCCTTTATAAAAAAAAAAAAAAAAAAAATCTAAAAGTTATAATGAAAGTGAAAATAATTATTCAAAGCAAGACTGGTTTCTCGTACGAGAAACTTTTTAATGACATCTATTGGCGCTCGGAGCTTTCTCAGTTCACTGCCAGTCTCTGGGACAGTGTTCTGTCGTTACTGACATCACAGTCCATCAACGGCCAGAGAGCTGTATATGCTCCTAGAAAAAGAAAATCTAAGAGATAACACTGTACTCGCAGCCGGGACCTCCACGTGGGCGTCCAACAAAAACTTGTTTGAAATCAAAACTAGAAGTAATTTCATTTTAGAAGTAATTTGTCAGTTTATAAATATTTATTTATAATTTCATTCTTACAGGTTAAAATAATTATTTAAACGCTTCAAATAAAAGAATAATAATAGACATTTAATGAAATTAAAAATGTTAAAGATGGACTGTATGAGAGAAAGAATCAAATATTGAAGAGAGAAACATGTACTATATATTAGAAGATATTGAACTCACACAAACAAACATACACACACCCACACGAACACAAACACACCAAGTTATATTCTACTTTTTTTTCTTTCCCCTTGCTTAAACGTCCATCCTTTTTTTTGACCAGTGACTAATATCTCAGACGGGAAACAAAAGATTGGTTATAGAATGGTTTAATTGTTACAAGTTTTTATCATGATACAGTTTCTGCCTCTGTTTGATAATTATACTATTTGTCTGGGAGGTCTATGTAGTAAGAAATTAGCCTGAAGGGAAATGTAACCATATCTCTAATATAACTTGTATGTAACATGTAATTTATCTGCAATAAGAATTCTTCTACCTCTCGCTTCTTTTTCCATATAAACTCTTATAAAAACTAAGGGAAGAGAGAAATTTATATTTTACATCCTAGTATATATATATAAAGTCAATAACTTCCACTCATATCAACTGAATTAAATAATAATAATGTTCTAATAACATGTTGGATGAAGGTGAAATTCCCCACAGGCAGTAAGTACCTTATACATGGTAAAAATTGTATGGTGCCAAAAAAGATAACCCCAGTCAAAAATTCATCGTCTGGTGAAACGAAGTTGTAGTAGAAAGTAAAAAGTGGAGGCAGTAGTGATGGTGGAGTGGGGGGGGGGAAGAGCGGGCGAGGAATCAAGAAGACGTTCTTCTGGAAGAGAGGTGAGAGGATGCACGCGCTTCAAAGGGCGGCAATAGTGTGGCGGGTGGTATACTACTGAAGAATTCAAAGATTCGAGGAACGAAAAGTTAATATTTCAAGAGGTTTTCACCCATTTATTTCCTGGTGCATCTTGGAGAAAAAAATAAAAAAAAAAAAAGCTGGTTTGGCGGAGTTTTTAACAACTTCACTATATATTTTATCCAATAAAAAAGTTGGAAAAATAATACTCGTATAAAAAATTTAAGTTTGGCAGATTTTGTATCAAGTAATAGTCAACTTCCATTTTTCTTTTTCTTTTGCTTCATTATTACTTTTTACTTTCACTTACTCCCAGTTAGAGGAAGTATTGTAATCGTGTCAAATTTTCGATATCGAGTTTTCACCGGAAATATCCGTTTTGAGGTCCCCTGAGTCCAAAAAAGTGGTTTTTAGCAAATGGTCTGTGTGTGTGTGTGTGTACGTATGTATGTATGTGAACAGCATACCTCAAAAACGAAAAATCCTAGAAAGTTGAAATTTGACATTCCGTTTAGAGGTCACCATGGGATCTGACTGTAAGTTATCTGTAAAAATTCCTCAACCGGAAGTACCACTTTACTAGTTGGATTTTTTACTTTTTTGCGATTTTCTCAAAAATGGCTCCGACGATTTTCTTTAAACATTAAACATCAACCACACATACAAAGAGCTACAACTTTTATTAGAAACATTTCTCCGGGAAAATGCATTGAAGGGCACTTTTGAGGGAGGGGTGGGGTTAGGTTTCCATCTAAAGTGCTATTTCAGTTTATTAGACAATTCTGCCATCTAAATAATGTTAATTAGAATTAAATATGTTGTTGAACTGCTGAGTTTGAAAAAAATCGGATAACCGGAAGTGCGTTTACTTTACCACTTTACTAAATGATTTATTCACTTTTTCGCAATTTTTTCAAAAATGGCTTTGACGATTTTTTTGAAACTTCGTATATAAACCAAACATTCAAAGATCTACAACTTTTATGGAAAACATTTCTCTGGGAAAATTCATTTAAGGGCACTTTTAGGAGAGGGGTAGGGTTACAGCTTTCTCTAAAGTGGTATCATACTTGATTATACAACTCTATCTTCCAAATGAAATTAATTATAAATAAATAAATGGCCAAAATTTCGAGTTTGAAGGAAATCAGTAAACCGGAAGTGCGCTTTTACTAAATAGTTTTTTTCAGTTTTCGGCAAATTTCATTAAATTTGGTGCACAAACTATAACATTTGTCAATTATAATTTTGAGAACTGGAGTAAGAGAAAGTTGTGTGAGTGTTTCACACCAGATTTTTTTTTTATAAATCGAGAACTTTAACTCTTTTATTTTTCTACGGACTTATTAGCACTAGTAGACTAATTTATAAAGGGGTTAATTCACCTTAAAACATGTATTTCCGGTGAATTATTATTATTATTATTCAAGGAAGGGGAGGGCAAATCCCTACGCTATCCAAAGCCTCCCTGTGCCCATACAGCTACCCCTAAAGAATAACAACCACTTAGTCTGGAACAAAAGTCCAGGCCCAGGTTTTTGCCCATCTAAGTTTCACAACAGACCGAAGAAATCGGACCAAAACCTTAGGAGGACATAGCTTAAGATCATCTACCGATATCCTACTCCGGCCGAAGTCCTAAACCTAATCTCCTCACAGCCCAAACAATCCTTCATTAGATACATGGGTGTTTCCTCCTCCGTCTCACAAACTCTAAAAAAAAGGGTCCCATTGTATACAGATGTCTCCTTAAGCCACAATGCCCAGTGAGGAAGCCAACCACATGCCTGAGAGAGGTCCGTGAAAGACATCGCATCCCGCTACTCAAAGCTCCGTCCGGACCCCCATAAGGTGAGTGCTATGAGGTCATCCACGTCTGGAAGCCTGACGAACATGTGCCAGAAGACACACCAACAGCAGGCTCAGGACCAATGAAAGGGAGAGAGGCGCCTGATTTGGCAAACTTATCCACCTCCTCATTCCCAAAAATTCCCATGTGACCCGGTAGAAAGCTCTTCCAGTCTTTTAGAACATTCCAACACCAATCTGGAAGTGAAGACACATAAGCTAAGCGCCTTCAAAGCAGCCTGGCTGCCCGAGCAAAAACAAACACCTTTTAAATTAGTGTCTCATCCAAAATACAACAAAGAATTGTATAAACCTCAGCCTGGAAAACGGTGGCCCACATCCGGTGAAAATATAATTTCCAATTTTTATCCCAAATGTTTTTCTTTAATAAATAAGTTTGATAAAAATAATTAAAAGAAAAAAACAAACATTAGATTTTTAACTAAGACAATAAGACGAAATAACAAAATTAATAGAAGCAGAAAGTAATTAAATAAATAAATAAATAATTGCATTAAAAATAAAAAGATAACTTAGATAAAAAAAAGTTGATGCTATGGAAACATATTAAAATTAAATGAAAACAGTTTTTCTGTCTATTTAAAATGTATTACATCATGAATGAGAAAGACAAAGAAAGTATGGCCGAAGCAGCGGCTTTATACACTGGACAGGGGTTGAGAGAGAGACTTCACGCTGAGAAAACAATAAATTTCTATATTATACGAAAAAGTAGAAGAGAATTCCCTAAAGATGGGATCTATTAAATTAAAAGAAAGTATTACTTCTAAAGGAATGAAGAAGTTAGGTCTTATCTAAGTATTAGACAATGGGCTAGACAAACATATCGCTTTGAGCGCATAGCTTCTTGCAAGTCCCATAGAGTTTTTCCTTAGAGAATTCATTCAAAAACACAAGTTAATACCCACCACCATCTTAAAACTTAGTTAAATGGACAGAATATAGTAGTTCTTTTTAATAGATAAGAATCAATTATGTAAATAAAAAAAAAATCATCAAGTTGACGACAGGCGGTAAAGGGGAGCGCCACAGGATTGGAGTTTAAATGCACAGATAGCAGAATAGGGAAGGAAAAAAGTTTCGATGTTACTAGAGCATCAATACACATATATATATATATAAACAATGACGTAATATTACAATCTTGATACGAGTTTGATGATGGATTTATAGTATGTGTAGAGTATTGAAAGGTTTATGTGTGTATTGTTGTTGGACTGAGGAGAGTGAGTTCTGTATGTTTGCCCTAACATGGTTTATCCTTCTTGCCTGCAGAGAACAGTACGGCCAACAACAGACAGACGAACGTTCACTGTTCTACACACACACACACACACACACACACACACACACACACACACCAACACAATGTTCAAACAGTGAGGTGCAGTCACTTTTTATAGTTCAATCTCTGCCTCACATTGCATGTGAACCCTACGTTTGCATATACTAGGGATATCGTCACCATTGTTTCCACCTCCACAGACTTCCCATTGTTCCTAGTTTGAAAACCGGCTCAGAGACAAAACTTATTCACATTCGCATTCACTTACACACATACATAACATATATATATATATATTTATATTTATAGAAACAGCATCAATGATAAAAACAATGAAAAAATTATTTTAAAATAATTAAAAATTTAAATTTATGCAACTATTTATTACAAAATTAGAGAATTTAAATTTAAGCAAGCAATTAAGTTAATATTTCAATTTCACTATATATTATAATCAAGTGTAGAAAATATGCTACAGAAATATAAGAAGAATGGCAAATTAATAAATTACATTTCTTTTCATAAATAATTTGTTTTTTATTGTTAATTTATTTAAAACATTCACAACTATACAGATAGTATAATAAGTGAATATAATGATAATGTTAAAACTTGAAAAACTTGTTGTCAGGGCTTGAAAAACTTGTTGGGAGATGTGGCCCAATGGAGGTACTTATTAATATTTTATTAAATGTCGAGAAAATGCTAAGATGAAGTGGATGCTGGGCCAGTTTGTCTTTGGGAAATTTGTTTGCGATAGTAAGGGTGGAAAGGTTTATTTGATAAGGGGGTTAAGAACGTTGGACTTGGTGGAGTCATAGAATAATTTGTAACATGTTTTTTAATAGATGATGGATAAAAGGGTTTTTGGAGATCAATGTGAAATATAGAACGGAGCGTTGGTAATTTTGATAAGATTGTTAAGACCGAACGCGTTAGGTGTTGGAATGCTTGATTGAATTCCAAACCTCGCATCCTTATCTCTAAAGAGACTTTATAATAGTGTCATAGATATGTTTTATTGTCAAGAGAAATTTGGAGAGTGATCAAGTAGTCTTAAGAGAAGTTTGTATAGTCCGTTAAGTTCAAGTCTTTTTAATCTTGTGTGCGGATTCCAAGCAAGCGTATTGCCGAGATTTTATCCTAAATATCTGACTTTTTCAACTATGTAGCCTATTATGGTTCCCTAGAGGATAATGGGAGGGAGTGTGACACATGGGAAGTTGAAGGATACATATTTACTTTTGTGGGACTGACTTTTATTCTCCCACCTGATAAGGCAATGCTGTTGTTTAGGGGATCCACAATACACCTCTTATTGTAGGTCGCAGTGGAATGAGGCCCGACTTCCCATTCAGTCAATCTAATCTAAGGCAATGTTGTAGAGAGAGATTGTATGGGATTTTTGAGCGCGGGATTTGGTACAATAACATACTATCATCAGCTATGCTGAGGAGGGGATGATTGTTTCCGGGTGGGGAGAGAAATAATAATTTTTCACAATTTTCTAAAAAAAAATGGTAAGAATCATTTTCTTTAAACTCCCTGAAAGAACCAAAAGCAAAAAGCCCTTTCTCGTTTATGTGAGATACTTATCAAGAGAAAAATTTGGTTTAAGAAGGTAAATGGGGAGCATCTACATATAACAAATGTCCTGCCAAAATTCCGAGTATGAAATAAATACGTTTATTTGACATCACTGAAGGTTTCCTTAAGTTTTTTGGGACTATCTTGAAAACTTCTATCAAGATTTTTCTTAAAATTTGTAATACCTAGTATATATGAATAAATTATCATTTTTATTTGTAACATTTTCTTCGGAAAATTAATTGATGAGATTTACTGAAATTCTTTAACGGAAGTAACTTACCGATAAACTTAGTGTTCCATTTTGTTGGGATTCATAGAAATGGTTGCCGATGGTATTGAATATACTCATTTTCAGATAGATCTAATGTCATAAAAATACAGTAAGTACAATATACAGTTCATCAAATCTTTTATATGGGACCTTAAGGGCAATTAAATGTTGTACACCAACTTATAACTTTAGATACACTGATTTTATTATTAACTACTTAGAAAGTAGGAGAAAAGTTTCACACCAGATTCTTTTAACAGAACAATTTTCAAAAACTTAGAGATAATATAAAAATTATGTTTAATGTGATTAATGAATATTCCAAAAGACTGGGAAGGTAAATTTCAATAACTATTAATAGATCTCTATTACTTTGTGTAACATTGGACCCAGATTGTTTTGTTTGTTGAGCAATTCTAACCAACGCTAACCCTGGCATCAGTGGCGATGAAACCGTGGAATACTGCAAGGACCTAGCCGATAGTCTCATCCGTCAGGGAAGAAATTTAGTGTTGCAGTGGATCCCGAGCCACTGCGATATACCTGGCAATGAGTCAGCGGACACAGTAGCCAAAGCAAGCAGCAATATGCAGCAGCCTAATAAAAGGATTTCACTGCACACCGCAAAAAGAGTGGCCGCAGAGTCCTTCCGGGTAATGCTGGATGAATAGGTGCGGCGATGTTCAGAGGGCAAGCGATGGACTCCATTGTGCGACCCCCAAACCCGACTACCTAGTGACTTGCCTAGGCAGTGTGCTGTAGCATGCTTCAGATTGGCCACTGGACATGACTACTTGAATACACATTTACTTAGAATTGGTGTGGTTGATTCGCCCATTTGCTCATTGTGCCGGATGGCAGAAGTGGATGCGGACCACTTACTTAAATGTGCGGCGTTGCAGGACTAAGAAGTGGCCTACAAGAATCGTCTCTGAAGAACCAAGCCACACTGTTCTGGGCTGCGAGGAGTCGAATGGCCGAGAAGGCCAACGACGAGGGTGTTGGATAAAAAAAAAAAACTTTGTGTAACAGGGACGTGTGTAATAGTTAGCGCTCGATGAGGTTGATTAGTAAAATCAGAACTCACAAACTGATATAACTAAACAAAATATCGATGTTTATTTAAATATATGGAAATTCTAAGTCCTTAAACCTTATAACGTAAAAAAAATGTGGGTTTAGCAAAATAATTGAATCAATAATAATGTACTACTGTATTATGCAACTGAATTGTTTTCAAAAACATTTTGTATTTCCTTGATTTAAAAAAAAAAAAAATGAACTATTACTTTCCAAACGTAAAATATGTTTCCATAATAAAAACTAAAACAAATATTTGGAGAAAGCATAATGAACTTCATTAAAGAATAGAATGTGATACATACTTTTCAATAACTACTAAGTACAAGTGAATCCCTCTATAAGTAATAAATACTTACAAGTAAAAGTAAGTCTAGAAGAAAAATAAACATAAAATTAAATCTTAAAATAAAAAAAAGAATAATCAGATTTGATAAAGAAAATTTTAGAATTCTATTGGAAAAGGCAAGTAATAAATAAATCAATGACGCAAAACTAAGAGTGGTGGGGAATGAATAAGATAGAAAGCGATTTATATTGAGGGAGGGAGTAAATCTGCATGTTGTTGCATCATCGTGTTCAACTTAACTATAGCCTCCTGCCACCAATTTTAATAGGAAGCAACAGTCTCCATCGGGAATCGTACCTGGAAATACTAAATCATCAACAAATGTTAGAACCTTAAGGTCAGATCTTCCAGACATTCTAGAAGATGGAGAAGTGAAATTCTGATCTAAAATATTATTATATACCTAACGATGCCTTACATTAATAAAAAAGGAAGATGTAATTTCTTCTACTATTCTTCTATATTATTTCTCTGGATTCATTTTTAAAATAGTTTGCGAATTGGGAAATTTCCTATAGAGCTAAAATTAATTTAATAAGTTAACAGAATGATAAAAACTGTTCTTGATAAATAATGAAGATAAAGGAGGGGTCAAGAAGTTTGAAAGAATAAAAACTTCTAGTCATAAAAAAATATGTTTAATATTATAAAATAACAATAAGTAGCACAAGAAGGAATGTATAAGTGGGCAGGTAAGAAGTGGAGGAACAAGATACAGAAAAACTGTAGGATGAAGTAATACTAGTATAAGTATAATTAGGAGGCCTTTCCAAATGAGTATGGCCATTTGTGGCAACGTCATAATACGAAGAAGTGACGACGCAAGTAACAATAGTAAGAAAGTGAAAGAAGACCAAAGATAAGACGAAATATAGGCAGCACACAAGCAAGTGGAGGGTAAAACATTAACCGAACCCTCTGAGCACGATACACTCAGCCATCAGAAAAGACCAGATTTTTTTTTTGTTCTTTACTTACATGTAAAAAATATAGATTTGTTTTAATGTTCTTACAAATCAACTACAATTACAGACAGTAAAAATTTGCATCAATGAAGATTCAACAAGAATTTTTTGTTAAAAATTTACATTTGATTTATTTCATAATTTAAAGAATTATACATAATAATATTTATTTTAAGGCCTACAATTTTTTAAATATATTTTTTAACATAGCAGATATCTCAGAACAAACGAATACAATACGATTTTTACGTTCAAATTGACAAAGCTAACCTTTCCCCAAACCTTGATCTTTCTAAATGCTCCCAATAAATTAATTAAAGTTTGAATCTTTAGTGTTATATTTGAAAATAAATTTAACTTTCATAAATCAATCCTGTATCATCCATCATTATCAATGGCATTAAATTGTATGATGTAATGGCATTTTAACGGAAATTTAAACGGAAATGGTATGTGCGGTAACCAATAGCTGCCATCGTACTGTCGTTTTAAATATCAGTTTCTGCCAATAAATATCTATATCTTACTGAGAGGACTCTTGGCCAGTTTAACCTTACTTCACCTTTTCTTGTTCTATTGGTTCGTATGCCTAAAGAAGATGACTGTTGCTTGCAATTTTATCCTTTTACAGTCTTTTATTTTCAAGATCCGATTATCAACCCTATCAAAGCACTAGCATTAACATTACTCTATTATAGATCGTGTTCATTAAAAATCTTTACACCGAACTTTTATTCCCCCACATTATTTGGAACTATAATGAAGACTGAAGAGTGATTGTCATATGCAAGTTTATGTGTCATCAAACGTTTCAGGAAAAAATTACTTCCAAGCCTACAACCAGTGAGATCTATATGATTTCATCAATGAAATATAGAAATATGGGGGCCAACCTAGCGTTTCAATTCCCAATGTCTTCAGTGTATTGGTTAAAAATCCTTCAGTCAAGATCATTCTATGTTCGTTTCCTACATTCTCCTTTCGAGCGTGATCTAAGTAAACGTTACCCTCAATTCTACCAAAACACAAATCTTAACCTCCAGACCTCCTCATTAACCAAAAATGGTCCGACAGTTTAACTAGGCATCTAAAGAGAAGATCGTCTCGTGTTCAGATCCACGATCAAACCCGATAATGAATGCCATCATTTGCTAGATTTCTCAATGAGCCCTCCTGCCCGAAATTTTCTCATGCCGTAACGTATTTAGTTTCTGCAATATATATATTTATGCAATAAAAATTTTTAAAAAGTCTGATTAATCAACAACATCAGGAAAATACATCAGGAAAAACAGGAGTTATTCAAAACAGTACCGAGATCTTAATGTCAAATACAAAGGAGTTGAAACGCTTTAGGCAAAGGAGGATTATAAATCAACAACAGATGAGAAACCTTAAACATGGGGAATTGAAAAATGGAGACATACTACAGGTGTTTAAACCTTCCAAAACTATCATATAAATATTGAAATTAAAGCATAAATACATTTACAAATTTGATAGAGATTATGGTTTATTGCGTGATTTTTGTGAAATGATGATTGTAAGAGCAATTGTTAAAGAAATAATAAAGGATATGTTAGAATCATTTGATGTTAAGGATAAGTGAAACAGATCTAAGTGAAAAGGTGAATACTAAAGACAAACAAACAGTAACATTGGAATGAGAGAAAATGTATAAGTTGGGAAGTCTTGGGTACGGGTCAAAGTGGGGCTATGACAACACGACGTGTAATTGAATGTAATGTCTAGATAGTAGTAGAACTCGGAGAGGAAGGGCAAATCTGCGTGTAATAGAGCCTTGAGGTTGATGCCTCGTAAAAGGGCCTTTCTAGACAGGGTTAGACGACTGAGAAGGACCCGTCTCACTCGTAGTTCTCTACTCACTAGTAGGGAGGGGTTTACGATCTCTGGCGGTACTCTGTGTGCACCCCCATAGTACTGCTCTACAACAGTTACGGCTGTAGGGCTCTTTTACTGTCTTTACTGCCCGCTACTGAGACGGCCTCAAGTTGCCGCTAACCAAGCATCTAACCACCACAACAACGGTCCTCGTATCACCACCACCAACACCATAGCACAACCAAAACAACATACTCCACCACTTTAATCTCCATTGACACCCTACTCTTTGTTCAACTCCACTGACGGCCCATCATCCTAATTGAACGACTTGTCCCCTACCTATTTCCTTTCTCTTCTATCTTATCTCTTCTATATGCTTTCCTTTTCCCAACATCCAACTTTATCCCTTATGCTCTTCTATTCTAAAACATATATATTTGTTTGTACTCACACATGGATCAGAATGCATGCAGTTTATTTCACCACTTTTCCTTCTTTCAACAAACTTCTGTTATTTAAATAAACTGACACGTAATTTTCACACAACTTACACATTCAATAGGTATTTCTATTCAATTGAACAATATTGATACATTTAAATTAAATTTGTCTGATTATCCTAAAATCTCAAAATAGTAGGGAAAGAGTGTGACGACGGCCAAAGAAATGTCTTGAAACTGAAAAGGTAAGTATGTAAATGAAGACTCAATTATTATCTCCAAGAATTTTCTTTAAACTTGGAATACTAACTGCAAGGATATAGGTCTATCACTTTTATTTGTAACGTCTTACTGAAAAAATTGTTTTCAGGTGGTTCTGAAGAATCTGAGACGTTAAAATTGAAATGTGTTTGTTCAATATTACTGACGCTCTCTACAATGTAATCATTCTCTCTACCTCGTAGATAGTATAATGGGTGAGTTAGGTGGAGAGAATTTAGGTCTGCTTGATGATATAAGAAGAAGACTTGGTTAACACTGGTTAACTATTATATTAATTAAGAGACACAGACTGCCTGGACTTTACAATCGAGAAATGTTTAAGTAGAGTGGTATGAAAATGACACGTGGCGATAGGATGTATTGAACTGAATTCAACTGTGTTTTTACGGACTGTCCGTCGCTATATTTACACAGCTTCTCCCACTCAAGTCCGAGAAAGTGGTTGAGCTTCTCTTGCTCTCTTTGGTTGCTGTTACAATAGGATGGCACTTGTCCCTCCACCCACCAGTATATTTATGTTCCCAATTTGAAGAAGATCGGTTAACTGTGTGGGACGAGATTTCTGAGTCAATAACTATTTGCTTTAATCTTGGAATGATAATAACTTGGAATGGCACGTATTAACCTATAATTTTTATTTGAAACAAGTTTCAAAAGTAAAAATATCTGGTATGAAACACTCACACAACTTTCTCTTACTCTAGTTTTCAAAATTGAAATTGACAAATTTTATAGTTAGTGTACGACACTTAATGAAATTCGTCGGAGTTCGTCGCTAAACTGAAAAAAAATGTTCAATAAAAGCGCACTTCTGGTTTACTATTTTTTTTGAAACTCGGACATTTGGCCATCTATTTATTTCTAATTTTTGGATAGTAGAATTGTACAATGAACTATGATAGTACTTTAGAAAAAAACATAACCTCACCCCTCCACCAAAAGCCCCCTTAAATGACTTTATCAGGAGAAAAGTTTCAAATAAAAGTTGTAACTCTTTATTATGTATAGTACACATTCCTACTTTAAAGAAAATCATTGGAGCCATTTTCGAAAAAATACCAGAATACATTTCATCAAAAATCGCACTTCCAATCATCCGATTTTTTCGGAATTTCAACAACATATTTAATTCTAATTAATATTATTTAGATGATTGAATTGTATAGTAAAGTGAAATAGAACTTTAGAGGAAAAACCTAACCTCACCCGTCCTCCAAAACTGCCCTTAAATGACTTTTCCCAGAGAAATGATTCAAATAAAAGTTGTAGCTGCTTGTATGTGTACTTGATATGCCAAGTTTCAAGAAAATCGTCTGAGCCATTTTTGAGAAAATCACAAAAAAGTAATAAAAAAAAAAAAAAAAAACTAGTAAAGTGGTACTTCCGGTTGAGGAATTTTGACAGAACGACCAACTTTTGGATATCCATGGTGATACATAAATGGAATATCAAGTTTCACATACACACACAAACACACACAATTTTCTAAAAAACACTTTTTTGGACTCAGGGGACCTCAAAGCGGATATTTCCGGTGAAAACTCGATATCGAAAATTTGGTACGATTACAATACTTCCTCTTACTAGGACAAACTGAGTGGATTTTGAAATTTAAAGAAAATATGTCATTTTATATAAAATAATATATTAACAGGAAGTAAGAGATTTTTTGTGTTTATTAACAGCAATAAGCTGCACCGCAGTAGTCTCCAGTACCGATGAATGAAAAAAAAAAAAGAGAAGTAGCGCGATATTTAGTCAATAGTTTAGTTTCGTAATTTTAAGTGCTAACTGGAGAATCCCTTCTTAGCCTTGCATTTCTGTCTCACATGGAATAGTTCCTATCAATTTTCACTGCTCTTTCCGATTTGTATATAACAAAGACGCTTCAGTTCGTAACAATTACAAATTTCTTGAGTTTCTTCTTTTATAAAATGTAAACAAAAATACTATATTACTATCATTAACTTCATGCGGCCCATTTAAAATAACATCATGAACAAATAACTTAATTAATATATAAAATATAAGAAGAATAAAAACTAAATATAAATGTCAAAAGAATCTCTTTAAGAAAATTATGTAGAATATTTTTTTAAAGAAAAGTTACGAGAGAAGAAAAGAAATAACAGTGTTCATTCTTTACACACACACACACACACACACACACACACACACACACAAAATAAAAACTAAAAATAAAAAATAAAAAAATCTTCCCACGGGATAGTGTAATTTTTTCTCCATCTAAATGATTTATATAGTCGTGGCGACAGTTTACACAGTCCGTAGTGGTTGGTATTAAGTCACACGATAGTTAACAGATATGTATTGGTAGTGATGATGAAGACTACATCCAAGTTATTTTGAAGTTCTTTGATTGCGTAAAATACTAATCTGATGAGATCTCCTAATGTAGTTGAAAGGATTTATTATTTCTAAATTTTATCTAATGAATGCGATATATAATTATGTAATATATAAGACATATAATTTAAAAAAGAAAAAGAATCTCTTTTCTTACGGTTTAAATTAATATAATAACTTTTTAATTTTCTTTCCACAAGATTAGTAAATATAAAGAAAATTAATGTTTATTAATTATAAATGGTTATTATTCTTACATAGAGTTTCTGCCTGGGTGCCTTCCTGGACGCAACTGAGGCTTTCAACAGGGTATGGCACTCAAGGCTGTTATATAAACTAAAGCAATGCCTTCCTACCCCATATTACCAAATCCTTCAGTCCTATCTGACGGATTGCTACTTCAGAGTTAGGTGCGGCATTGAGTTCTCCTACATCAAACCCATTCACGCCGGCGTACCGCAAGGAAGCATCCTTGGCCCTCTCTTGTACACGGTATTCACAGCTGATATTCCCACACATCCCGAAACCCTGATCACAACCTATGCAGATGATACAGCAATATTATCTACAAATCCTAATCCTGCTCAAACTTCCTCACATATCCAAGAACACCTTAACCTCATCTCCTATTGATGCAAAAAATGGAAAATAAGATTTAATGAAGATAAATGCCAACAGATTACTTTCACTTTACGTAGGACAAACTTGTAGGACAAGAATTAAATAGACGTTATGGACAACTACGAAGATTGCTTGGACGGAGATCAACCATAAACCTTACAAAACAAACTGACTTTATACAAAACACTGCTAAGACCTGTCTCAGCGAAACAATCCAACATCCAGAGAATCCAATCCTTTCAATCTAAAGTCCTTCGCCCTATTGTAAACGCTCCCTATTATGTCTCAAATTCAACTCTCCGCAAAGACTTCAATATCCCTTTCGTTAACGAGCTAATACATATACGCTTCCTTAATTTCCACAATAACCTACAAACTCATCCCAATCCCACGGCACAAGCCCTACCACCTTCCTCCCATCCTGACAATCCTCCATGTCGCTTGAAACGACGTTGGCCACGCGACCTCCTAAACACCTAGCTCCTGCACCTAGCTAACTGCACACATATAAACGTATCACTTTTATTTGAAGCATTTTTTTTTTTAAATATATCTTAGGGGTTTTGAGAATCTTTGAGGTTAAATTGCAAATGTTATCTAAGTTTGCTTGATGTTATTTGCGCTCTCTTCTGGACCTCAGTGTTCTAATCACTTGAATTGTTACCTGCCTTGGGTAGTTACATTTACATTTTTACACCACTGTATTTATGTTAAGACAATGTAAAAATACTTTTTTGAAGACAATTTTTTAAATTATGTTAACTACATTAAGAGAAATTCGTGCGAGTGTTTCACACTAATTTTTTCTTTCTCATTTACTTTGCGGTTGTTACTATAAAATTCTTTGCGAATGTTATTTGGTGACTGATTTATGCACACTGTATTTACTAGTTCCCCCCATGTTGGTCCGCTCTCTCGCTACATCCATGTTGTATCACTTTAAGTAGTTGGACAGTGTTATTTGGTTTTAGGTTGCACATATGTGTGCCTCTCACTAACCCAACATATTTCTCGCCCTTGCTTTGGCACACATCTGAGCCCTTTCCCATGTTTTTCAACCCACCATCTACCTACCATCTTTATAAATTGACAATCTCTATCTCTTCTCTATTTGTCGCTTACTCCTAGAATTTTAGAGAATTTCTTAAGAGTTTTTTCTGTATATAATGACGTATCAAATCAACCAATAAAAAATATTTGGACTCTTAAAAATTTTTTTAATATGTTGTACTCATCAAAAGGATATAAAATGTAAATTGAAATTTTTTTTTTTGATGGTATGTTTTTAAGTTATAAAGTTTAAATACTTCAAAAATTGTGTAAATTGCCCGTTAAAATAGCCGGATAGATACCGGATAAAAACAAATATTTAATTTAAGAACTTCTACTTTAATATATTTAAAAGTTTCAACCAAACCCTAAAATTTATTTAATTGAAAGTTGGCAACACTGACATATATTTTAATCTCTAGAAATTAAAAATCACTTTTAATTTCTAGAGATTAAATGTACCATTTTTAGCATTGATTTTTGAGTGGAATAATTATCATATTATTCAATTTTTATAGAAAAAAGAATGTTATATAGAATAAATGATAAAGACATTTATTATTATTTCAAAAATCAAAAACTCTTAATTCGTTTAATTTTTTCAAAGTTAGAAATCAAATTCAAACTGGATTCCATCAAATGAATTACGTTTTTCTGATCACAAACACAGATAATATTTAAATACAATGGCTTATAGAGAAATATAAGAGAGAGACAACCCGATCCTTACTATAAAGATACTAAATGATGTATATATTGACTTACATACCGCCCTTCAATAAATCAGTGTATCCTAACTAGTTTTACTCACCTGTAACAAAAAATAAAATTATTATTATAAACAAACTAATAATATAAAAACTTGTTTATTAAATCTTACAAAAGATAGATATAAAGTCACTGAGTGTCATTTTATTTAATGTAAAATATAAAATTAAGCTATTATCTATTTAATAGTTATACATAAAATACAAATGGAGATATTAATTTAAAGACTACACTATAACTATAAGACCAACTATCAAAATGTCTCTATTAAACAATTTCGCTATAAACAATTCTTTTTGACTTGAAAATTCTTTAGATGGGACATACAAAAAAAGCGTCTATAGTGAACCGGTCTTTATAAACTCTAGTCGATTTTCAGGCACTTCTAGATCTAAAAATTAAATATGCCTTGTGGGAACCGGATGCGTTGACTATTTCTCTGGGTGAAACCGGTTCATACATACATACTACCATCATCCGTGATTATCCTTGTTATTTACATGTTGTAGATAAATTTCCCCTCTGGTTAACTTAAAACTTGTATGTATACAGTAATAAATTCTTTACAAGATAATTAATCATTATTTTTAAAACTAAGACTTTGATTGCTTTCATTTTAAAGGAGGTATTATTAAACATGTTAAAGTTAATTGTAGATATGATTAGAAGAAATTGTTACATAGCAGAAAATGAAGAAGCAGCAGAAGATTTAAACGATATAAGTACATGTAAAAATTAGGAAGGAAATCAGCAATATAATTTTCTAGAGAAGGTCCTTCCAGTCCAGTGGGCCACCTTTATATCCTTAGAGTCGAATCACAATGGAATTTAAGATCTGAATGAATGGAGAATACGAAGCAGGATAAACGAGCAATACATCACTCATAAAACTAGGGACCCTACAATGGAGACGGGCTAAGAGGGAGAGTGCATTATAAATAGGTTTGAGTGCACAATGTTTCACAAAGAAATCTGGACTAGAGAAGCCCAAGAAATAAAACAATTTGCTAAAGAAGGTCACTAGAAGTCTGAAGAATGAATTGAATAGATTAGTTTAATATGCCCCGAATCCAATTACTGACGTAATTTTCGGTCCAGGATTTAAAGTGAGTCAAAAATGTTTTCCAAGTAACCTTGTGTTGCAGAAATATATTTTTAATGCAGTTTGTAAGGATTAAAACTGAGGCAAAGTAAATAAATAAATACAACTGTGGGAAGATAAAAGGAAGTTAAACTAAAATTTTGAGAATCCCCTGCATATACTAAATAGATAGATAGATCATTGAAAAACGATGAGGAAGTTATATAAATAGTAATTTTTTGTAAATATGCCGCAGTATCTTGTCTTCTTATCTTCGGAACAATTTGAAAGAAAAAATCTGGTGTGATAGATTACGTGGACTTCAAACTTATTCTTTTTACTAAATACTTACTTGTCTTCAATATTATATTAATGAGAGGATCTAAACTTAATAAGAACACTTTTTTGAGAAAAACCTTCCAGCTTCCCCAGTACCCCCACTAAAATCAAGTTTCTTGGAATAAAGTTCCAATAAAGGTGATATGTCTCTATATATACGAGGATGGGATGATAAGTTTCCGACCTAACAAGGAAGAAACAACAAAAAAAATGACATAAATTCATTTTATTACTCTACAAAAGCTCCTCGTAAACGTATGCACGCGCCACCGGTGGCCCAGTACTCGGATTCCTTCTATGTAGGCACTTTCATCCAAGTTTGTATGCGTTCGTCCCTAAGTGACTTTGGAATTGGATCCATATTTCTTCCCAGCATGGAATTTTTTTCAGATTTGGGAAGGGGCTGAAATGAGAAGGAGCCAAGTCTAGTGAATAGCGTGCATGCAGCACAACTTTTAAACTTCAATTCATGAATCCAGTCATCACCCAAGAGAGCTGGTGGCTGGGAGCGTTATCCTGATGAAACAGAACTTTCTTCTTCGCCATATTTGACCTTTTTTCTTAATTTTTTTCTTTTAACAGATCCAGAAGCTTAAAATTATATTCAGCCTTAATCATCCAGTCATTTTCTAGATAATCTACCAATAACATTCATTTAGCATCCGAATAAACTGTGGCCTAGACCTTCCCAGCAGGTGGAACAACTTTTCGCCTTTTTCGGCGTCGGTTCTCCCTTAGCTGCCCACTGTTTCGATTGCTGTTTGGTTTCGGAAGTATAATGGTGGATCCAGGTTTCGTCCACAGTAATAAACCGCAGCAAAAAGTCTGTTGGATTGGACTCGTAGAGAGCTAAACATTGTTCCGATTCCATCACGCGTTGCAGTTTTTGATCGAGTGTCAGCAAACGCGGCTGACAATTTTCTCATCCCCACCATTTCAGTTAGGATATAATACGCCCTTTCTTTCGATCTGCCAGCAATAGGTAGCTACCTCTGTCAAATTCAACCGGCGATCAACTATAATGGTTTTCTGGACTCCCCACACCGCCTTGTTGTGTCAAACTTCGCCTTTAACTGGATCTTTAAGTAGCTCTGTCAAATTTTTAGGTTATACTAAAGGAAAATGGTGTTTCAAGATGGCGCAGTGATATATGGAGCTGCAAGCATTTCTTGGGGAGGTCGGAAACTTATTAACTCATCCTCGTACAGTTAGTACATCATGTTTAATGAGACACGTTGGTGTCTTTATAAAGAAAATCGCAGGACATTAAAAAAAACTGTTTACTAAAATTACACATTTGGGCAGCCGATTTTCTTTGAACTCGGAATTTTGGCGATACAACAATAAACTGAAATAACACTTTAAAGAAAAGATAACCCCCACCCTTCACCAAAACCTTTTCAAATCAATTGTCTTCGAAAAAAGTTTCAAAAAACAAGAAAGTGATAGGTCTATGAATAGAACAAGTTTAATAAAAACCGTACATTGTGAAAATTATAGAAAACGGATAAGCTTCCAGTAAACGCACACTTCCGGTCAGTTGTTTCCTTTAAAATTGGAATTTTGGAAAGGCATTTAATTCTAATTAATATCATATAGATAATAGAAACGTGTAATAAACTAAAACAACACTAGAGGAAGACATAATTCCATCCTCTCCAAAAACAACCTTAAATGAATTGGTTCCTGAAAAATGTCAAACAGAAGTTGTAGCATTTTATAAGAGTAGTTGATGCACCAAGTTAAAAGAAACTCGTTGGAGGATTTCGAGATAATCGTAAAAAACTAGGAAATCCATTGCACAAAGTGGTACTTTCGTTGACCAACTTTGACCGAAACTTTTGTGTGGTGTCGGCTGCTGCTAGAACTTAAACGAAATGTCAAGTTTGATCTTTATGTTATTTTTCAGTTTTTGAGTTATGCTGACCATACATAATACCGGCCAATTTTTAAAAAATACTTTTTTTGTACTTAGACGGCCTCAAAACATAATTTTCCGATAAAAACTCGATTTTGAAAATGTGACTTGATTACTTATGTGTGATTCTGTACCTTTAATTAAATGATTAGTAGGAGGAAATGGACTTCTTCAGGGACTTTGGCCCTGCAGGTATCTCGACCAAACAACTGGATAAACCTTTCCATGTCATTCTAGGGAGCCCTCTTTTTCTTCTTCCAAGACGGGACCATACAAACATTTTCTTTGGCCACCGTACCTCCCCATTTGCTAAACATGACCTACCATTGTAGACACCGCATTTCTAATTGGTCGATTAAAACCATCTTACTCCATCTTATTTCCCAGGATTTCAATAGATAAGCATAACAGGAGTCTTCTATGATTGTATTGGCTTCACTACTACTCCTCCCTTACACCGGATAGATACAAGAAAGTTCGTCAAAAGAAAAGTAGAATTTTCTAATTAATGAATACAATGTGGTAGATATGTAACATGTGTAAGTAAAGAAACCCAAAACAAAATAAATAAATATGAAAAAGTACTCTATTATGACCTGTTGTTATAAAAGATAAAGAGGTTAGAAAAGTAATAAAAAAATAGATAAATGGATGACGCTGGGCATGACAAGTGACCCCCCCCCTACTTAATTCAATTGTAGATTAAAATGTACCACATGACGTGATGCACGATACTAAATATATCTTCACATCAAACACTGATAATTCATTTTTAACTTCTCTTTAATAAAACAATATATAAAGAAGATTAATTAAGTACATATTAAATCCTGATATTTTGATTAAGGAGGCCACATTAGACGAAACTATATTTTTCACCAATGTTCGATACTTTCTAGAGACGTGCTCTTATTTTTTTAATTATTTTGTTTTTGTCTTTGCTATTATACACCTACAAAAACAAAAGCCATTAAATGCAGTTTTAATAAAAACTGCGAAAAGTACCTCCTTTAAATTATTTAAAAAAAAAAATACATCTAGAGTGATCTAACATTAGATTTATTTTCTACAGGAATAAGCTACACATGAAATGAATTGGACGGAATTGCAATTGATTGGTCAGCTTGAGGATGTAGCTGCAACTATAGTCGTTTGTCTTTCGAAACTTTGCTTTGTTTTGTTTTTCAAATTCAAAAAGAGTAAATTATCTATAACATGATATTTTTAAATTAGAGATACATCCCTTACATTAGAGTATTTCACCAAATAAGGGACAGGAAGCGCCATGTTTACTGGAGTATAAGTTTTTCAGATACTTCTGTACTGCAGAAATACTCCTATAAACGCTGCAACTCTAAAACGCTGAACCGTATTATACTTAAGTCTAGGTTCACAATCATCGATGGTACCTTGGAATGGTTAATCAATGGCTTCCTTTCAGTTTTTCGTAAATCGATGTTTTCGATGAAACATCCAATGTTTATCTGGTGACAGCCATCATTAAATTGGATTACAATATAGTAATTACATCCATATTTATGTAATGGAATCAACATCTAGTAAATTCGCCACAGAAAAGATGGCGTCACCAAGCGCACTTCAACCATGCCCGTTGCAATGGGGCGAACTGGACATTGGTGTTTGGATTTCAACCTCAACAGCTAATCTCTCATCTAAAAGCTGACTCTAGCGGTAAGAGGAGAACATAAGCTGTGTATATGAGAGACTTACAGTCAGTCAAGAATTCTACTTTGAAGTGATCAGTAATCCGACAGGGACACTCAAGCTTTACTTTAAAAAGTAAACATGAGTGGCAACATCAACCTCAACCTTGAAAGGTCCACCTCGCTAGCCACACTACTAGTTAACCATTGTTAGTATAAGCAAGAGTTCTAACTTGTCACATCACGCTTCAAGCGACTCACAACATTGCTACTACACCACTGTACATTCATCACGCTATTAGCCAACCATTATCATGCGATCGTCGCATGGTCACCTTCTCTACTGGCTATAGACACTCTTCTCTCCTTACACAGTATCCTAAATATCATATAAATTGTTAGTAATGTCAGTTCGTGTGTTCATTCTTCTCATCATCGAATCCCCGCTTCCTATTAAATGTTATAATACTCGCAATATTCAAAGAAACTCACTCATTGTGAGTAATACTTTAATCGAAAATTCGTCACCAGAGAAACAGTCTTTATAATTATTAAATAAAATTAACAAATGAATTATTACCAAGGCATTAATTCATAAAGATGTTTAATTGGTTTTTTAAATGTAAAGGAAAAAAAATTAATTATTTACAAGTATTAAAAAATCAATCATAGGAAAAGTTTTAAATTATAGGTCAAATTAATGCAGAATAAAGTTTTTAAAAGTAAATTCATTACTAGACGAGTGGGAGTGTTTATTTCGTTAATTTAATTAAAAAACTAAACAAAAATGGAGTGTTGTTAAAAAGATATGTATTAAAACTGTGAGTCAAAAGAAGCAAGAATGTTTTCACAGAGTAACAGAATGGAAACTAGTATATAGCGAATCTAACCTAAAGCAAAAGGGGTAGCTAAAGTTAAATACTAAGGGCTAAAACCCTAGGAAGAACCTAAGTCCCTGACGCATCTCCGGGCCCCATCGATCGCTCTGACTAGTACTGTTTTCGAGACAGTCAACCCTACTTCCTTTTAAAACTACCAAAGAAAGAAAACAGACTATTTTCTTTCTGTCATTGTATTTAACTTATTTACTCTTTTACCTTGTTTGTTTTCTTCTGTTTTCCTCTTTTATATAATTTATATATCTTGCTTACTCAGAAGTTAAAATAAAAGATAGATAAAACAATTATTAAAACTTGATTGTTTCTTAAGTCAGATCAGCTAGGTGGCATAATCTGTTGTAAAGAATTTCACTGAGTTGTACTAAATTGACCAAATTTCTTTTATTGCATTTATAATGATAAAATCCGTTTTTTAGTGATTTTGCTAGTGCAATGAATATTTGTGCAAATCTTTAACTAATATTTTTTTTTAATTTTAACCATTTTCTGACGGTTATGTT